>ML782699.1:259388-273702 GCA_009831015.1 Picea engelmannii
GAAATCCTTGAATCTATGAAGTAATGAAGAAAATTGAGAGATATAATGCTTAAATATGTGGATGGATATTATATGTATTTATATATTCTAAGTAAATGTTGAAGTTGATAAGGTTGTGTCCGCTCTATGCTTTCTATTCTTCTTAAGTGGGTTTAATTTTCACAAAGTGACATCTCGTTGTGGTAATGTAGGTGGGACCCCTTTGCTCTTGCTAAGTCACAATTTAAAATTTATTGGTATATCTTGCTTGTACACTGTGGGATATACTCGTGTGTTATAGTGGCAGCCAGTAAATTTGATCTTCGGCTTAACTAAATCACTCTAATGAATTAAGATTTATCTTAATGGTTCTCATAAATGTACTCGATTGTATATTCATCAAACCAAAAGAAATGACCAACCATTCAAAAATAATCTATGTTTTGTTTTAAATGTTTTTTTCCCTTTAATTTATGTTTTTTTATTCAATTTTGGAGTGAGATTATTTTGAAATCAATTTGGGTGAAAATTAACCTACTCTACTCTAACTATCCAATATATCATTCGTCCTTAGTGTTGTGCACTTTGATTGTCTAAAAATAGATAATTTAAGGTGTTCAATATGAATTTTCAAACCCAAGGAAGTTTATTATTGTAAGATAATTGTGCACAATCTATGCTAGATTATGAAATCAAACACTAATCAAGTTGCAGTAAGGTAAACTAACACTAAAAGAAATAGAATTGAAAATTTGAACACTAACACAAGTTGCTGACATAGTTGGAGTTCTAATCTATTGTTGCAGAATTGAAGTCACACTTGCATAATTGAAATCTAATTTCCAGGAGTAGAATTTGATGAGTGTATAAGAATCCTGGATTATCTAATCTATTCTAATTTTCTATCTTACTTTTGTAGAAGGAAGTTCCATGATGATTTCTAAAAGGAATTCTACTTAATTGCAGAAAGGGAACTCACACTTCTATTTACTTTTTCTTGAAAACAAAGATTTAATCTAATGTAGAAAAGGAATTAACTTTCAAAGCAATTATCCAGTAGTATACAACAATTGTTTCTAAGTCTCATGAGACACACTGATGCACATTAACAGAAAGGGACTGAACTGTAACAAAAAATGTATTCTAGCAATGCATAAATAGATAAATCACACAACTGTAAACAATCAAAGAAGTTAATCTAAAACTCACAATAGAGGGGAGTATGTGAGGAAGGTGGGCCCTTTCCTTCTCACTGGATCCACTCGAAAATACTACAGTAGGTTGGAGAAACTCAAATCACTTCTTTATTAAATCACCAAAATATTGAGATACAAAATGCTTCACTTCACTCTCTGTTCCATAGCTAATCTACACTGCCTAATGGTTACAAAATATCTGTTATTTAAAGACAGAGACATTCAGTTGAAATGGACTCAAAACAACCTTGAGAATCGAAGATTCTCAAGCTGTTCCTATGATATAAAAGATTTGCTATCATCACAAAATATGGATGATCTTGATCACCAGCGTGAGCCAAAATGTGTAACATCCTTGAGGATCCATCTTTAGGATACATTTTTGAATGATATAATAGCTTCCAGGATCAGTGGGAATCTATTGTAGCAGTTGTAACAACTTCCAAGAAAGGTGCACAATTGTTGTAGTCGTGTAACAACATGCAGAACTGGCACACAACTGTAACAGTTGGTGTAACAACAATGATCTTTCTTCAAGACTTGGTTGTTTTTATTTAATATACACATTTTGATCATTAGTTGAACATTCATGGATAAAATATGAGAAACTCTACCAATCAAACATGTTAAGTAATTAAGAATACAAAAGAAAGATCAATGATTCATACTTTGGGAAAAAGGTCTTAGCAAACATTATATTAGGCATTTTAGCATGGAAATGATAAGGTTGAATGAGAAAAAGATATAGTGAAAAAGGGACATTTCTGGGTCCTAACATGCACACCAACTAAAGACATTGCATGTCCTCATACAATCCACATTCAATCCTTACTTTGAATCTAAGTCAGGGAAGTAACTCCTCCAGTGCAAAATTGCTAAAACAATAGTTGTCATGAGATTATTCATCTGCAAGTCTGAATCCATTGCTCCTTACCATCTCTAAACGATATCCTTTGATACCTTTGACCCCTTTTTATACTCTGAATGAGGCATCCAAAAACTGGGAAAATGAAATTTGAGTCCCATCCACTGATGCCTACACATTCTCATACATGTAATATTTATTCTTTCTTGACTGGGAATTTGGTTGGTTCTTCAGCATGACCAGTGATTGGTACTTTCACTATTTTATACCTTGCTTGAAAATAAATATTACCACATTCATAGCACATGTTCTCTCTATTTTAATTCATAATAGCTATTTCATGTCATAATATATCCAAAGTTGACTCCTCTGGATTTTTCTGTCGAGCAACCTACAAGTCCTTCTTTAAGGAATCCAACTCTACTTTGAGGCTTTCATTTTCCTTCATCAGTTCAATAATCATGGTATTTTTTTTACCCTTTATCTTCTTCTCAATTTGAGAAAACAATTGAGAAAGTGGCACATCGTCATTATCCTCACTATTTTGTGTAACTGGTTCTTGTGTGGCAGATACACTGATGATAGTTGGTTCTTGTGTAACAACTAATTATGGGATGACTAGTTCTTATGGGACAGTCTCTTTCTTGGCAGTTGGTTCTTGTGTAAAAACTAAGTTCTGGGAAGATGTTGGTTCTTGTGTCATAGTCATGTTGTTGGAAGTGACTGGTTGTTGTGTAACAATCACTTCTTTAACAACATAGGATAATGGATGAAGAATGGGTATTGCATGTTCCATATGCTTCCATCCGACTTCTTCTCCAGTAGACCTCGCTGACCTAGTTCTCCTCCTAGGTAATATAGAGACAAAAACAAGGGTTTTCCTTTTCCTAGATTTAGGAGAAGGAGGGTGTTCTTCATCAACCAGACAAGGAGAAAAATCTGCAATGTTGGGGTTTTGTATAATCTGTACTTCATCACTCAATGAGTGATGCACAAAATCATCAAGTGGAGCCGATGATTTTGCTGCACTTTAATTACATTCGAACTGAATTAAAAAAATGGTTTCTTGAAGTTCCTTGCACAAGGTAAAACCTGGTATATGTATCTCCATAAGATCAATTTGTGGCTCACTCAGGTTTGTATTATTGATGTCCAAATCTGGCAGGGTCTGAGCATCACCAAAATCAAAACACTCTGTCACAGCAACAAGAGGGTTTTGATTTTCTTCTGGTTCAACTTTGTCAATGCCTCTCTGAGTGGTGTTAGAGTTTCTTATGGTTTTGAATTTTCTTCTCCGAGTCAAATTACTGGAAGTTACAGTGGGGGATTTAACCATTGTTGTAGCTAAGGGTTGAGGCTCATGACTTGGTCCAAGGATTGGGTTTTCAACTGCTGGCTCAATCACAACTGTAGGCATAGGGTTTAGCTATTCTGGTTCAGCCATAACAATAGGCACAAGATTTGGTTGTTCTTCCACTTCAGGTAATGGGTCATTAGGAATTCCCATTCCTCTATGAATCAACAACCCTATTAGTCTGTGATTGGAAATATAATTCTTGGTATGCTTTGATCTCTTGACAAAGTAAGCCATATTATGCAAGGAATGAAGAAGGTAATAAGGGATATTTATTAGCTTCTGATGTCTTAAATGTGACAGTAGGATAAAATCAGAAAAATAAACTACTTGATATCTTCCCTCGCATGTAATGTACCTTTTTATAAATTCTGATACTTTCTCACATGTTATGGGTAAGGAACTTACATCTACACCTCGACCCTTGGTCTGAACTTTCTCATCATCCATGAGAAAAGCCTTATGTGCTTCGGGAAGATGTGATTTTCTACTACACCATCTTTCTCTTGTGGTCGGAAACCCTGTCACATCAGCCACGGTTTCCTCTGTCACTGGAATCCTCACTCCGTGCACCATTGAATACTCTTCTGTGGTATTCTGACTAAACTCCAATACCTTTGCTTCATTAAACCCCTGTAGCTTCTAAAAATAAGAAATCCATCCAGCCTGTGGAAATTTTTGGTAAACATATGGGTTTTGCAGCAATGCATCTAGATTTTCTGGTTCATAACTCACAGTTGATCCTCCCATGACGTCATTTTAGTCTCTAAACAGTCACAAAGGAGGAGAAACCAACACCTAAACCAGAGACACATCAAATTTGAACGTAGATTTCATAAAGAACACGGTGTCTCAATGAAGAAATAAGCGTGGTCGAAAGGTGGCGGAGGTGAAAAATGGGATTTTTACGACGTAGATTTTCTTTCCCCCCCCAACTAATCTAATTGGCTCATGTGCAAAAAATTTAGGACAGCCGACAGGTAATCATTAAAGCTTGCTTCCATATCTACATCACTTTGACACGTAGGATTAGTAACGTACCTCATAACTTACCGCATGAACCGACCTGTCAGAATAAACACACTATTCAACCACCATCTAATCTGCATGGAATAGATGTAATGATGAGAGATGGCTCTGGAATGTGAGAAATGATGATATGACAAGTGGATCATAGGTGGATTCCTTTCTTTGGTTGAACAACTGGAAATCTGTGGATGTGAAGTCATGTAATGATGAAGTAGCATTTTCTGACAGAGAGAGCGGAAAAGATAGAAGTAGAAATGACAAAACAACAGTGTTTCATCAGGGAAAGATAGAAAAGCGAGAAATATTGATGGAGTATCAACATGGAAAAGTGGGAGAAATGCGGAAAATGGGTGAAGCAACGTGTAAAATAGCGAGAAGGAATAACATCGGTAGGTGTATCAACATGTATTTTGGCCGGACTGGTGGAATTAAGTGTAGTAGCATGTAAATCAACCAAATTGTCAGAAAAGAGTGTAACAACATGTAAAACAAAATAGTCAGGAAAATGGTGTAACAACATGTAAAATGACCATTTTGTCAAAAAGAGGTGTAACATGTAACCTAGCTGAAACAGAATCCCTTAGTTTTTAGGAAGTTTTTCAAACTTCTAAAAACTAATCCTTTGGCTCCTTTCACTATAATCTACCTTATTTTTCATCAATCCATCTACACACAAGTAACTTCCCGATACCCTTCTAGGCTGAATTTATTAAAGAAGCATAAATTTTTTAAGCAAAAATAGAAAAATTCAAATTCCCAAAGTTTATTTATATACAAGGTTTTATTGAAAAGAAAAAAAGTCCTAAGGTTTAGAAGGGGAAGGAGCAAGCTCTTTTCCCTTTAAAAATTGATAATCTATATCAGTTGTGCATCTGGATTTAAATTCTGCCTTGGAAAGTGGATGCTGATACAGGCACAAGAGATGACCATTTGCAAGTAACTATGTATTGGATCCATCAATAGTGATCAACCTGATTTTCCCATTGGGAAAATCAGTGTCTACCTCGTAAGGTCCCATCCATATTGTACACATCTTACCCTAAAATTATTTAAAGTATGAATCATACAATAGAGCCCAATATCCCTTTGTGATTAACTTCTTCTTGATGACTCGGTCATGCCACTTGGTTCTTTGCTGTTGAAACACTATGGTTTGATGAATAGTGTCCAAATTCTTCTCATCCAACTCATTTAGTTGCTACAGTCTGACCTCCTGTGCCATAGTCAAGTCTAGATTGACTGCTGATGCAGTTCTTAGGGTTTTGATCTCGAACTCAATGGGAAAAACAAGGCTCTTCCCATATACCATTTCATAAGGAGAAAAACCAATTGTGGTCCTCTAAGTGGTTCGATAAGCCCATAGAGATTCATGCAATATGTCAGACCAATCCTATGATGTTCCCTCACTGTCTTAGTAAGAATAACTTCTATGAATTTGTTTGTACTTTGCACCTGCCCATTACCTTGGGGATGGTATGGAGAAGTTGTTATATGAAAAACATGATATTTATTGAGTAGGGATTCAAACTTATGTGATGTAAAAGGTGGTCCCCTATCAATTACTAACTCTCTAGGAACTCCAAACCTAACAAATATATATTCAAACAAAAATGCTAAGACAACTTCTTCTGAGGCCCTGATGAGTTATTTTGCCTCTACCCACTTGTTCATGTAATCTGTGTAGACCAATATATAGACTTTCTGATTAGAAGGTGGGTTAATGGGCCCTAAAAAATCTATGGCCCATCTCTCAAAAGGATCTAAAACCACTTGATGTTGGATAGGCATCTCATCCCTATGATTTGGCTGACCCATTCATTGGCAACTATCACAGGCTTGGACATACTTCCTTAAATCTTGAAATATTGTGGGCCAAAAATAGCCCATCCTCAAAATTTATGCCCAATCCTTTTATCAGAAAAATGACCCCCATAAGGGCCATCATGGAAATATTTAAGCAGATCATAAACTTCATCATCTCTCACACATCTCCTAATTTCTTGATCTAGGCCTGTGTAGAAAAGATACCCCCCTATCCAACTATACCGAACACTCCTCTGAATATTCTTCCTTCTTTCTTGGGGAGATAGATGTGGAGGTACCTTCCCTGCAACCAAATAATTAGAAATTTATGCATACCAAGGTGAGTGAGCATATACTGCAACCAAATGTTCATCTGGAAAGGAATCATCTATAGGTCAATTATCATCATTTATATTCAATCTTGAGAGAAAATCAACAACCACATTTTCTTTTCCTGGTCTATCTACTATGGTGATGTCAAATTCTTGTAGTAATAACAACCATCTTGTTACTTGGGCATTAGTAATAGTTTTATTCATCAAATATTTAATTGTTGAATGATAAGTATGAATAAAATTAGAATAACCAGTGATATAATGCCTAAATTTATTGATAGCATAAACTACTACCAAGAATTATTTTTCTGTAACTGTATAATTTAACTCAGCAAGAGCCATGTTCTTGCTGATATAGTAGATAACATAGGGATATTTGTCCTCCTGTTTCCCTAGCACTGTACCAATTGCAGTATCCGAGGCATTTGAAGAAATGTGAAATGGCAGAGCCTAATTGGGCACTCTCAAAATGGGAGTTGTGGACAATTTCTATTTCAGATCTGCAAAAGACAATTCACAATTATCAGTCCAACTAAAGTCAACATCTTTTGTTAATAGAAAAAATAAGGGAGAGGAAATATTGGATTTTTTTTTAATGAATCTCCTGTAATATCCAGCATGCCCTAAAACACTTCTTACCTCTTTCTGAGTTGATGGAGTTGGAATGTCCAAAATTACCTGGATTTTCACTAGGTCTACTTGAATTCCTGCATAATAAATGAAGTGTCCTAGCACCACACCTTCGCTCATCATCATATGAAACTTTTCTATACTTAGAGAAAGGTGAGAGTGTATACATATTTTGAGTACTTTTTCCAGATTAGCTAAAGCTTCATCGAAATCAATACCATAAGGTGTAAATTCATCCATGAATATTTCCATACAGTCATTCACCATATAAGAGAAAATACCAATTGCAGCTCTCTGGAAAGTGGAAGGTGCATTACACAAGCCAAATGGGAGAACCTTGTAGGAAAATGTACACCAAGGGCTGGTAAAGGTGGTCTTATCTTGGTCTTGTGGAGCAATGTTTATCTGGTTATAGCCACTAAATCCATCTAGGAAAGAGAAAAATGTTTTCCCAGATAGGTTGTATAGAACCTGATCAATAAATGGAAAAGGGAAATGATCCTTCTGCGTGGCCTTATTCAGGGATTTATAGTACACACAAACTCTCCATTTACCATTCTTTTTAGGCACAATAACCAAGGTTGAAACCCACTCGTTGTCTGATATAGGGTAGATGAATCCTGCATTCAGAAGTTTCTAGAGTTCTTCCTTAACAATCTCTTTAATATTAGGGTTCATCCTCCTTTGGGTTTGGAAAATGGGTCAGCATTCTTCCTTAATTTATATATTATGGGTGCATAGTTTAGAGGAAATTCCTGTCATATCCATGTAATCCTAGGAAAATGCTTCTTTATGTTCAATCAATAACTTCATCAAACATCGAGTTTCAGCAGGAGATAAATCGGGATTGATGTTCAGGGTTTTCCCAGGTTTGATTTCTACAATGATGCTCTTAGAAATGACTTTAGGAAATAATTCGGTTGTTTCGATATCTGTTGTTATAGATGAATTAACTTGATTTACAATAGTTTTAGAGAACATCTCTGGGTTCACTCCTTCCTGGGCAGTAATGTCAAAGATTCTACTCAATCAGTGGTACGTGTTTTGTGTAACAGCAGAGGGGTCACTGATAAAGCTATTGATTAGCTCATCCTTTGTCTCATCTTTGAAACTCAGGGATTTTCCTATTGTTAGCATAGGCAGAGTTCTTTCATCCTCAAGGTCCATCCATAAATAATTTCCAGGTTCCACACTGGGCGTAGCATGAGGATAAAGGGTAATTTTCTTGGTATCATAACCATCAGATATGGTCATTGAACCAGATATACAACCAATGAAAGCATCAACTTTATCTAACCATGGTCTTCCTAGAATTATAGGGTGCCCCCCCAGACGAGTTTTAGGTTGCAATACGACAAAATCAACAGGATACTCCCATGAATCAACTGAAAGAGCTAGATCATCGATTACTCCTTTTGGTTTGATAGTAAAATGATCAACTAATTCTAAAACAGTAGAAGTAGGTCGGACTTGCATTCTAAGTTGCAACAATTTTGTCATCTCTATTGGAATAATGTTAATTTCTTCCCCTAAATCAACTAACACATCGGGAACAAATGTATGTCTAATTTTGATAGTGACTATAGGGTTTCCTGGATCGCCATATTTAATAGGTGGGGTTTTTCCTAACATCAGTTCAGACAATTATCACACTACATGTACTGTTAGGGGGTCCCTAGGTTTCCTTCTATGTGTTTTGATATAGAGGTCTCTCATAGTCTTTGCATGGATAGGGACATCCCTAATCGATTGCAATAGTGGAATTTTAACATGCATATTTTGCAACTCTCCTAAGAGATTGAAGAATGGTAATTCCACAGTTTTGGTATTTTACAATCTTTCAAGGAATGGGGGCTCTACTAATTCTATGATAGGTTCATCAATATCCTATGTATCAGCAGATGGTTTTTCCCCCGATTCCTTGTTGGATTATGAATATGGATCATCTTCAATTATTGGCTCAACTATTCTCCCTAATCTTAATTTTATCTCATCACAAGGAATATGGGTAATAGACAGAGTTGGCACATTGTGTATATCAATATTTTGAATGACCTTATTATTTGGATTTGGGTGAGATTGCACAGGAATCTGAGGTCATAAGGGAGGATTGTTCTATGGGGCATTGGGAGGTAACTGCAGTTATTTCTATTGATACTGGGGTTGGAACTATTGTTGATAAGGGTTTTGTTGGTGAGGGTTTTGATAAGTAAGTTGTTTTTGAGGGCCTCTCCAATATGGGTTCCATTGCCCAAGATGATTCTATTGTTGGGGCATAGGTACCCATGCATTGGGATCTTGATAAGGAGGTGGCATCTGAATTGGAAGGGGGGGCATTCATCTGGCCATATTGAAGTTGATTGTTCACATTATTCGAATAATTAAGTGTTGTAGGAGAGAATTGAGGGTTTGTAACTTGACCTCGTGGCTACCATTGTCTTCTCTATGTTATTATATAGATAGCCTCTGCTTCGTCATTAGTTTCCTTCATTGATTCTCTTACACCTGGTAGGGAGGGACATTGGTCAGTAGAATGATCTAATTCATAAATAAGACATACCTGGACACTATTTAGTGGGCACTCCCTTAGTGGATGTTTCTTTCTGCATTTCGAATAGAAAATGGACAGTACTTGATTTGATTCTTCTTATTTCTGTTTGACCTGCATAGTGTCAATTTGTGAGGCAACAGATTTAATCATTTATTTTTTGAAATCTTCTAACAGATTATCTATTTATTCTCTTATTGCCCCTCCATTAGCTTATTTTTGTACCCTTGAAAAAGTGGTATCCCTGGTAGCTGACCTATTCCTTGTAGATCCTCGAGAGAATCTCTTACAAATATTTACAATGTCTTCATAGGATTCCTTAGATATATCTCCCTTGCCAAGCATATTCAACATATCTAAAAAATCATCTCTAACTCCTTTTAGAAAAATAATTTTCATAATGTCCTTACTCACATCCGGATGTCCATACCTTTGTATATTATACTTGAGTCGCTCCACAAAATATTCAAGGGTCTCATCCTCCTTCTGAGACATTTTAAACATTTCCTCTCTTCGTTCCCTTGTTCGGAACTAGTCTTGGTACTTGGACAGGAAATGCTTCCTCATTTGTCCCCATGTTGAAATATTCTCTCCTCCAAGGCTCATGAACCATATTAACGTGTTACCCTTCAAAGTAGTTGTAAATAATTTAATGTTTTGCGCAGTGGTGGTGTAGTCATAGCTTCTACAAAGAATATCAAATTCAAACAAAAACTCATCTTGATCCTCAATAGATAATCCATGGAAGTTTGACAGGGTTGAGAGAGGTATGTTCTTCATAGGAGCCATCCCCCGTGTGGGAATATTAGTGATATGAAATACCAGGGTAGAGATAGTATTTTAATCATTTAACTAATTTTGATTGTTCACTAGACCCTCACGGTGGAACTCTTCTTCATTATCTCCTTGATTTTCCATACCTTCTCTTTCTCTCCAATCAATACGGAAAGTGTCCCACTCCTCTTTAGTGACTATCTTTCCGTTGATCCGATAAACAACTTCTTCTGGCTTTTCCCTGTTCCGAGTTACACTTGTTTGATCTTCAATATTCCCTAGTGTTGCATGCTCACCTTTTGGTGACAAATATTCATCTTCAACCCCTGATGAAAACAATGTTTCAAAATGGGGTAGTTATGATGACTGATGAATATGTCTTCTTGGAGGATTTGAGGGGTGAAAGATATATCTTGAAGAAGAATCTGCTCTGGCTGTAATCTCATCAACAAAGGTTTTCCTTCCTGGTGCAATATTCCTTTCACCGCATCCTCTGGCACCTGTAGGGTTAGTATTTTTTGGGATACGTCCTCTTGTTGATTGATTCATGCAGACTACTCATTCCTAAGAAAATAAAACTAATGTGCTTACAAGAATCTATAATTATCTTCCCAGGCAATGACGCCAAAATGTTGTGCACTTTAATTGTCTAAAAATAGATAATTAAGGTGTTCAATATGAATTTTCAAACCCAAGGAAGTTTTTTTATTGTAATATAATTGTGTGCAATCTATGCTAGATTATGAAATCAAACACTAATCAAGTTGCGGTAAGGTAAACTAACACTAAAAGAAACAGAATTGAAAAGTTAAACACTAACACAAGTTGTTGACACAACTGGAGTTCTAATCTATTGTTGCAGAATTGAAGTCACACTTTCATAATTGAAATCACACTTGCATAATTGAAATCTAATTTCCAGGAGTAGAATTTGATGAGTGTATAAGAATCCTGGATTATCTAATCTATTCTAATTTTTTATCTTACTCTTGTAGAAGGAAGTTCTATGCTAATTGTTGAAAGGAAGTATACTTAATTGTAGAAAGGGAATTTACACTTCTATTAACTTTTGCTTGAAAACATAGATTTAATATAATGCATAAAAGGAATTAACTTTAAAAGCAATTCTCCAGCAGTATACAACAATTGTTTCTAACTCTCATGAGACACACTGATGCTTATTAATAGAAAGGGACTGAACTGTAACAACAAATGTATTCTAACAATGAATAAACAGATAAATCGCACAATTGTAAACAATCAAAGTAGTTAATCTAAAACTCACAACAGAGGGCAGTCTGTGAGGAAGGTGGGCCCTTTCCTTCTCACTAAATCCACTCGAAAAGACTACAGTAGGTTGGAGAAACTCAAATCACTTATTTATTAAATCGCCAAAATGTTGAGATACAAAATGATTCACTTCACTCTCTATTCCACAGCTAGTATCCACTGTGTAATGGTTACAAAATATCTGTTATTTAAAGACATAGACCTTCAGTTGAAACAGACTTAGAACAACCTTGAGAATCAAAGATTCTCAAGCTGTTCGTATGATATAAAAGATTTGTTATCATCACAAAATATGGAAATGATCTTGATCACCAACGTGAGCCAAAACATGTAACAACATTGAGGATTCGTCTTTAGGATACGTATTTGAATAATATACCAGCTTCCGGGATCAGTGGGAATCTATTGTAGTAGTTGTAACAGCTTCCAAGAAAGGTGCGCAATTGATGTAGTCATGTAACAACATGCAGAACTAGCGCGCAACTGTAACCACTGGTGTAATAGCAATGATCTTTCTTCAAGACTTGGTTTTTTTTATTTAATATACACATTTTGATCATTAGTTGAACATTCATGGATAAAATATGAGAAACAGTACCAATCAAACATGTTAAGTAATTAAGAATACAAAAGCAAGATCAATGATTCATACCTTGGTAAAAATGTCTTAGAAAACAATATATTAGGCATTTTAGCATGGAAATGATAAGGTTGAATGAGCAAAATATATAGTGAAAAAGGGACATTTCTAGGTCCTAACACTTAGAAATAGGAATCTATACTTCCTTGTAATTTTGATTAGTACTCTCACATAGTGTAAACCCTCCATTTCCTATATTTTGTGAGGGTAAAAAATGTTGTTACTACACATAGGTTCATACTTTATTTTATCAAAACTCTTAATAATAGGTGAGTAACGCTCACATGTATCCTTTCTAAAACCTAAATAACTTACAAGGTTTGAGATGTTTTTACCATGTAAATTCTAGTTTCTCAATTGTATCTATTAATAATGTGTTTGCAAAACTTACTTGTAGACTTACATTGGGTTATAAATATATTATTCCAAAACTACTTCTCTTATTTGAATATTTTTTTTTGCGCTTGCATCATATTCACTCTAAGCAACATCAAAATTTTCCCTCTTTAAATTGCTTCTACAATTGTTGCATTCTCTTATGTTTATCCTTTGGCCAATTGTGCTCTAGATTCATTTTGCAGTGTTCTTTAACCCTTAAAATTGAAACATAAACTAGGTATACATAGACAATAAGTGAAGAAAACCATATACAATTGACAACGAGATAAAATATGACCCTTGTATTCATGATATTCAAAATAAATAAAGAAATGTTCACTTACCTCTTAAAGTGGGGCGACCTTTCACTGAGAAAAGCTCCAAATACAAGAATACTAGAGAAAATATTTCATAGCCTCATAGTTATTTAAGTAAATACTCAAATAGAAAAGCCTAACTACTTACGGTTCCTTCACTAATGAGTATCAACCACTTGGTGGACCTTATTTAATAAAAATGACCCATTTACATTAAATAGCTATCCCCTACTATCTAATCGGTTAGATTGAAAGAAGATAGTCACATACATTAAATAACTAACTCTTAGTAGCCTAAAGTAGCAGGGTTAGGGTAGGACACTAACATGCCCCCCCCTTCAAAAACAAGAGTGTCCTCAATGTTGAAGGTGAGGTAATTTTTGTAGAGTGGTTGTTGGTTCCCATGTGGAATCTTGTAGCTACATATATTTACAATATATTATCACTTCTTGGACCATACATTGGTAAAATTGATTCTCTCAAGTATCCAATACTACATTTAGTTGGATCCATATGGATCCATTTTCATCAAATTCTAGTAAGCTGGTTTGAACCTTGGAATTTTATCCCACTACCTTCTTCAAATAAGACACATGAAAGGCTAGATGAATATTGAAGTGACTTGGAAGAGCTAGCATGTAATCGGCTTTTCCAATGCATTGGGTGATCATATACGATCCATATAACTTTTTTCTATATTTTGGTGGATTTTATCTTTGAGTGATATTTGTTTATAGGGATAGAGGTGAAGAAACACATGATCCTCTTCTACAAAAGAGTTCTCTAAGAAATGTTTGTCAACTTGTTGTTTCATTCTATTTTGAGCCATAACCAAATAGTCCTTAATTATGCAAAGAATGATTTCTTTGTTGTGAAGTGTGTTATCCAATTCATGAACCTTGGAAGTGTTAATGTTTTATGCTGATATTATAGTTCTTTGCATTTCATAAGATAAGAGCATAATATAAACAAGATCACTGAGAAATACACATCCACAATAGACACAACATTTATCCTGGGAAACCCTCTAGGAGAAGAAAACCCAGCAAAAACTTTCTTATCATAAATAGCTTATCAAGAGTTCAAGAGATAACTCAACCAATACAAGAAATCCTCCTCTAAGAGATGCGCCACCCTTCTTCTTCTTTCACACACTTGAAATGTCACCTTGCCTCA
>ML782699.1:291633-321074 GCA_009831015.1 Picea engelmannii
ATTTATTTCAATGTGTATTTTTTATTTTGGTACCTGGCATGGCCTCATTTTCGGGACCCATTCATTTATTTTCACCATAGTGATGTTTAGGGGGGGTGTTGGAGATACATCACATACCCCTAGGATTTGTTTTTCCTAAGGTTTTACTTACGTTTATTAGTCATTATCTAGTCTCCTGCATTTTAGGTAGAATATCCATTTTCCTACATTCTAGGGGAATATTCTCTTCAATTCACACTTCAGTTGGATTAGTTGAGTGGAGTCTTGATGCCACATTGGTTCCATCACCATGAAACATTGGGATAATCAATTCTAATGTGAATTTTCCTTGGTATTATTAATAGAGTGGTGCATTACTAATGCTTCCCTGATCTCCTCCTCATTTAACTCTGATTTAGTAAGTTAACTAAGGACTCGGAAGCTAGTTGACTTAGAATATGTAGAAGTTAACTCTCGTTATTATCGGTGTGTGTCCAGATCACTCCAGACTACCACTATGGTGTATAATCTCATGCATTATGGCACAATAGTTGAGCTATGTAGAGTATATAACTTTTATTGTAACATTATTTCATTCAGTTAATACAATTCTTTGATTCTCTCTCTCTCTCGTTTCCATCTTTTCTCATTTTTCTGCAAACTTTGTATGTATTTTTCTAGCTATATATTATATATGCAGGTTCAACCACATTTACAAGGTTTTAAGAAAGCTAGAGTGGACCATTGTAGGTCAGGAATGCAACTCCCCTAAGACCTTTCATTTTAACATAGAGGTATTTACTCAAACAATGTTCCCTTTACACCTCATTGTATATTGATACAAATTGTATCATTATATTCTTTTTCATCTATCTCGATGCTTTCAGAGTGGAAAAAATTGGAGGAATAACCTTGTAGGGCCATTTTAGAGTCAGGTCCCAGTTTGGAAAATTATGGTCCAAAACCTTTCAAAGCCATATTGAGGAATTAAACGAACTTTTTGGGGGTTCCAACGTATGAAAATTAAGCCGACACCCTTAACAACGTTCTACACTCTGAGACCATTTCAATGGAGAAAATGATGCCTCAATCAAAGATCATATGTGAAATTTATTCCTCCCGCAAGTTGACCTACCTTGTTGACCACCATGGTACGAGTGGATACCATGTCAACCCTTTCTTACGCAAAAATATGGGGTTATATGCATGTGGAATTTTGATAATATTATAGAAGTTCCAAACATTATCACTATTTTAGGGTTGAGGAAGTCAAAACCCTACCCCTGGATGACTATTAGGCAATGTTAAATACTGGGATGCTAGGAGGAGAAGGGGTTCCATTATCTATCATTGTATTTGTTCTGCAGTTGCACAAGACACCTTGGAGTGGTATTTTTAGATCCTAATATAGGAGGAGATATATTGTAGAAACCATACATGCCACGTTGTCAAAGGAAACTCCATAGAGAGTGCCTCTTTCTTTGTACTTTCATTTGAAGAAAAAAGAGCACAGTGACCTCACCTTGTAGCTTGGTTTTCTCCTGTATTTAGTTTCCTAGGTTACTTGTGTTTATTTCTGGATGGTATGTGAGTATTTATTTATGTTCTCTATTTTTCACATTTCATATATTTCATACATTTTAATTAGAAAAACTAGTAATTAAAGAATCTGAGATCTAAAGGAAAATAACGTTCACAGTAAATATTTTTGTATTTTTTTAGATCTTTTATGACAAACTGTAGAGTGGAATATACATGGTAGTTTACATAATATATTACTATGTGAGAAATTTTTCTTTGATTATTTTTGGAAATTTTTAAGGATCTAGGAATCAATTTAAGAAGAAATCCACAGAACCCTAGCCATGGTGGACAAGTATGTTCATAAAAACCCTCAAGATCCAGTAGAAGAGAGATTTGTGAGGATGGAAGAGAAATTTTTTCACATATCTTGCAATATGTCTCTCCTCATGGTGGATATAGAAAGCTATATTTGATCATTTGGAGAAGTTGGAGGCTTGAAATTAGAGATTAGATAAGATGGGAAACTATGAGATAAAGAAGACCCAAAAAATGAATCATGAAAATAACCTAAGAAAGAGCATCCAAATTCCAATTCCATAAATCCTTCACATTCTATATTCAAGATAGAAGAAAAAGTGGAAATAAATCCATACCAAGGTGAAATCAATGCATTAAAACTAAATCATTGGTTGCAACAACTAGAAATTTATTTTAGTGTTCACCATATAGATGAGTAGCAAAAGATATAATTTTCCAAACTGAAGTTAGAGGGACATGCTTTAACCTAGTGGGAAATTCATATGGAAACACTTAGGCTAGAGGGTGATCATCCAATAACTAGGTGGGAGGACTTCAAAACCCTCATAAATTCCAATTTATACCTTATCAGGTGTGTAGAGGAACAATGGATCCAATGGCACTACTTAAGGCAGAAGCAAAGGTAGAGTGCACAAGAGTAGACCATCGAGTTTAGAAATATTTCCATCATGTCGGGTATCTCTCTCAAGAGACAAGATGTACTCCTAAAGTATTTGGGGGGTCTACATAGCCATATAAAGTGATGATTTTGAATCCAAGGAAAATGGATGAGGCATGTGTATAGGCATAGTATTTTGAAAATATGTGCCATAAGAAAGGGAAACCAAGAAGTTCCAAGAAAGAAGGCTCCAAGGAGGGGAAGAAGAAGTGGAAAGGGGGAAAGTATAATAATATGGAAGACACTTTACATTAGTTAAAGGATCGTAGAAACCATTGTAACCATTTCAATATTGATGGGAACACTGAGGAACATTTTTGGAAACTATGTCCAGAGTTGAACTTGAAGAACCATAAGAATGATGAAAATAAAAATAATCTTATAGCCATGGATTTGAGAAACTCTAATGTGGATGATAATATTGTCTGCACATTAGTGTATAATGAGGTGAATCTGGGTAGCCTTCATCACCAAGAAGAGAAGGAGATGACCAGACTCTTCCACATCAAGAACCATGTCAAGAAGACCAAGACAGATGCCATGTTTGACTCTGGTTCACAAGCCAATATCCTAGAATCACATCTCGTTATAAAGCTTGGATTGGAGGTTTGTGATAATACAAACCCATATCCATTGGGATTTGTAAACAAGGATGTAAATATCAAGGTAACAAAATGGCATAAGATTAAATTCGTTGTAAGTATTAATTTTATTGATGATGTAGAATTGGACGTAGTACCCCTTGATGTATGTGGAGTAGTGTTTGGAATACCCTACATGTATATGAGAGATGTAATATTCATGTGGAGAGACAAACACTACCAAATAATCAAGGATAAAAATTCATACATCATCATTGTGCATAAATGAAAGTCAAAGATGTCATTGGTAAGTGCCAACCAAGCCAAGAAGTTGATTAGTTCTAGTAAGAAATATGTTTTAATTTCCTTAAGATAAAATTGCTTGGATGATGAGTTTATAAAAGTAAATTAATCCTTGGAGGGATTTAATAAAGAGTATAAACATAATTTGGAGGAGTTTCTAGAGGCATACATAGTAATGATATAGGATCTTAAAGGGACACCACCCAAGAGGGAAGTGCAACACGAAATATAGTTATTACCAGAATCCCTATTTCTTAACATTGGGTTGTATAGATAGCCTGGTATAGAAGCAAATAAAGTGAATAAGAAATTGTATTAGCTACTATATCAGGGAGTAATTCTCCCAAGAACCTCACCTTGTGGGTCACCTATCATAATTGTACCAAAGAATGATGGGACTTAGAAAATGGGTATCCAATACAAAAAACTGAGAAATATTACACCAAAAAATTGGTACCCTTTTCCCAGGATCAATGATCTATTAGATCAAGTGAAAAAAAAAAATTCATGAATTTTGATCTCAAATAAATATACCACCAAGTATGGGTCAAGGAACAAGACACCTATAATACTACCTTCAATATAAGGAAAGGTTTGTATGAATGGTTGGTAATACCATTTGGTTTATGTAATGCACCAACTACATTTATGAGACCAATGAATGATGTATTAAACCCATATATGTACTAATTTGTTATATTCTATTTGGATTATATACTTTTTTATAGTTCTACCCAGGATGAACACATCTCACATATCATGTAGGTGTTAGATACTCTGAAGAAGCACCAAGTACTGGATAACCTCAAGAAATCTGAGTTTTCTTAGTAGTGTATGGTGTATTTGGAGTATGTGATTGGTGGAAGGGAGCTCAATATATATCCCAAAAAGATGGAGGTCATTGTGAAATGGCCAGTTCCTACAATTGTCACTGGAGATAGGAGTTTTTTGGGGGCAACAAAACAATTTTAGAAGTTCATAGCTTCATTTTCAGTGGTAGTTGCACGACTCCACACCATGACAACAAGATGTAAGATTTTACAGGGGTTATAATTAGAAGAATATGAAGACTTGGGATGAAAATATAATCTACATACAACATTCTTATAATAGAGCAGTCCACGGTTCGACCAATAAGTCACCTTTTGAAACTTTATTTAGATATTTTCCACCTTCACCCTTGGATGTTGCAAACATTAAGCAAGGAGGAGTGAGGGAGGAACTCACAAGATATGCATTGAGAGTAGAAAAATGTGTTGATAAAATTAGAAAAATCCATTCGTAAATACTAAATAAATGGAAGAATTCACGAGAAAAATACAATGCTAGACATGGTCAACATGAAACCAAGAATTCATTCAAAGTGGGAGACAATGTTTGGTTACAACTAAATAAGGAAATACTATAGGATCCTAGCAAGAAGATCAAGGACCTATGGAATGGACCTTTCGAGATAAATACAATATACTTAATCCACCCCCATACATGCACATTTACTCGGTAGTGAATGTGGATAATATGAAACTATATGATACTTCCATGTTAGAATAGGAGGAGGAGGAGGTCCTACCCTCCATAGATTTCTTAGCACCATATTCTTAGGTAGAGCTGGCAGAGGACACAGTTTTACAAAAGTGGTCTAGAACTACAAGACAAGGGTGTCATGACCTTTGGAATATTGGGTTGAAAAGACAACTTCCAATAAAATCAAAATGGTACTCTAGGGAGAATATAGAGGAAAATTTTCCTCACCTCATTCAGTAAACATTTATGGGATCAAAAATAATCCATGTGCA
Source organism: Picea engelmannii (assembly GCA_009831015.1). Lineage (NCBI taxonomy): Eukaryota > Viridiplantae > Streptophyta > Pinopsida > Pinales > Pinaceae > Picea > Picea engelmannii. The sequence goes on from ML782699.1 coordinate 296,793, forward strand.
TACCATTATCCACCCACCTCTTCCATTGTCTCAATAATTCTCTATCTTGTTGGCATTTATTCTACAATTTTTTGGGTCCCAAACTTCTATTGGATTACTGAGAGGGGGTGAATCATTAATAGAGAAATTCAATCCTTTTTAACCACAATATGCAAGTGTTATATCAATGTATCAATGTCATCCAATAGTTGTAGAGTAAATAAACAATGAACAAATGAGAAATCATACGCATACACAGTACACCAATGTTTTTACGTGGAAAACCAAAGAGAGAAAACCACAATTTGTTTTTTCTTATATGTATTTAAGAATTACATTCATTGGAAGCACCAATTTCCTTTTTTTTCCAGCTGCAACTGGAAGGAGGCTCCAACCCCTAATTTCTCAGGCTACAACTTGAGGGAAGCTCCAACTCCCCAATTCTCTAGCTACAACTAGAAGGGGGCTACAAACCCCTATGTTCCTCATCTACAACTAGAAGGTGGCTACAACCACCTATCATTGCCTCTTCCAACCACCTTGAAATATAAGTAGAATGATGGAACCACTGTCACACTATCACTGTGAGATATATTGTTGTAAAACTGTACGAATCAACCTGTAATCAACATATACCATAAACAAGTTCATCAACCATGAACCAACATGTACCTCAATCTGCAATCAACTTGTACCATAAACAAGTGATCAACCATGCCCCAACCTGTACCAAACCTGTACCATGAACAAGTGCATCAACCATGCACCAAACCTGTACAAATAACCTGTCACAACAACTTGTCCAAACAACCTATCACAACAACCTGTCTCATCAATCTTATCAACCAAATCAGATCTACTCACCAAGATCAATCACCAAGACAACTCTCAAATATGTGCATCAACCAAGGATAAAAAAACAACTCATAATCATCACCAAGATAAATATGTGATTCTAATAATAAACGAATACAAGTATGATACATCATCCATAAACCATGTTTCAAGAATAATACTAAAAAGTGCCGCCAACCATGTACACAGTATGTACCAATCATGTATCAAATACTCATCAACTATGACTCATCAAGATGTACCAACATCATCAAATATACACCTCATGTATGTGGCAACTCATCAACTACTTGTCTCAACCATGTACCCAACATGTGCAAGATACCAGATATATAAAATATGCAGAACATAAATAAAATGCTAGAAATGGTAGAATAATAGTAAAATATCCAGCATAATCTCCACAACAACACATAAATGATATAAGAACAACAGTAGAAATAACACTTTGATTCAGAAAGCAATGTTCACAGGCCTCTTCGAGGGGGAAACCTCCAATCGAGCAGCGCTCTGTTACAATAATCTCCCAGCTAGGGTTTTCATACCCTCGACCCTTATTTATACAAAATGTCTATCAAGATAAGCATCTAGAGGAAGATCCTTCTAGAAGAGAAAGATTCTATTAGGTCTTCTTACATCTGCCTTATTCTATTTTATTGAAAGGACTTATTAATATTGACCTTTATTACATCCGAATATATTAATCTACCTATGTTCGGGTTAGGACCCTAACATGTCTGCCCCCTTAAAAACAACCTTGTCCTCAAGGCTTGAGATGAGGAAACTACTGCAGAATGGTAGCTGGTTCCCAAGTGGCATCTGCTGGATTTGTATCTTTCCACTGGACTAGAACTTCCTTGATGGTTTGCTGACGCAGGCGATGCTCACACTGGTCCAAAACGGCTTCTATCTATAGCCAAATGGATCCTTCTTTAGCTAACTCAGGAAGGTTGGTTTGAATTTGGCACTGAGTTCCAATCACCTTCTTTAAGCATGAAACATGGAAAACTGGATGTAGCTTCGACTGACTGGCTAGAGCTAACTGATATGCGACTTGTCCCACACGTTTGAGAACTATATAAGGACCATAAAATTTGGGCGCTAGCTTCTGACAATGCTCGACCTTGAGGGAAGTTTTCTTGTATGGTTGCAGTCGTAGAAACACCTAATCCCCTTCTGCAAATTGACGTTCAGAGCGACCTTGATCTGCTTGTTGCTTCATGTGATTTTGTGCCATGTCCAAGTTCTCTTTAAGGGTACGAAGAATATCCTCTCGAACTATAAGTGTTTGTTCAACCGCCTGGACCTTCGAGGTACCCGGTAAGTATGAGAGAACTGAAGGTGGATTCTATCCATATACTGCTTCAAAAGGAGTCATGCGAGTAGTTGTATGGTAGGAAGTGTTGTACCACCATTCGGCTAGGGGTAGCCATTGAACCCACTGATGTTGTTTTTCAGAAGAAAAACAACTAAGATATGTTTCCAAACACTTGTTGACAACTTCCGTTTGACCATAAGTCTGGGGATGATAAGTTGTACTGAGATGCAATTGGGTGCCCTGGAGCTTAAAGAGTTCTTTCCAAAAATTGCTTGTGAAAGTTGGGTCACAATAGAAAATAATAGAGTGTGGCATGCCATGAAGCTTGAAGACTTGGTCCATGAAAAGTTGATCCATCATGGATGCAGTAAATGGGCGTTGAAGAGCACATAAATGAAAATACTTGGAAAGGCGATCCACAACCACCATTATGACTGATTTATTCCATGATTTGGGTAAGCTGGTAATAAAGTCCATAGAGATATCCTTTCAAACAGTCGGTGGAATTGGAAGCGGTTGTAGTGTGCCTGGAGATTTGATTGTTTCTCCCTTATTGTGTTGACACACCTCACATTCAGCTACAAAATTACGGATGTCCTGTTTCATACCATCCCAAAAAAAAGAATGTTTGACTCTGTCATATGTTTTGGTGAACCCTGAGTGCCCCGTTGTGGGTGTAGCATGAAGCTCAGAAAGTACCATAGATTTAAGCTTTGATTGTTTACTTAAATACAAAAGGACTTTGTATCGAAGTTCATCCTATAGCCAAGAGTACCCTGGGGGAGCCAGAGCCTTGCTCTGCAATTGATGGATCAGATGCAAACTTTTGGGGTCTTGAAGCCATTCCTATCGTACATCTTGGAGCCAATCGGGTACAATGAAGGAAAGAGAAAAAAGGGATCCTTCTTCTTCATATTTTCGGGACAGTGCATATGCCACTACATTGTCTTTTCCCTTCTTGTAAATGATCTCATAATCATAACCAAAGAGCTTAGTCACCCATTTTTGTTGCTCCTAGGAGGAAATTCATTGTTCCAAAAAGTACTTGAGGCTTTGATAGTCATTCTTGATTTGGAAGCATTGCCCCAAGAGATAAGGGCACCATAGCTCAACAACATGCAGAATAGCCAACATTTCCTTTTCATAAATGGGTTTGCCCAGATTCCTTTTAGACAATTGCTTGCTGGTGAAGGCCAAAGGTCAAGCCTCTTGCATAAGGACAATGACGATTCCTTTCCCTGAGGCATCACATTCCAACACAAAGTTCTTTGTGAAATCAGGAAGGGCCAGAACTGGAGTGGTGCACATGGCTGTCTTCAAGGTTTGAAAAGCTTGAGCAGCAGTTGGAGTCCAAGTGAAAGATTTCTTGTTTAGGAGAGCAGTGAGAGGTGCTACAATCTTTCCATAGTTCTTAACAAACTTGCGATAATACCCTATTAAGCCAAGAAATCCACGCAAGCTTTTGAGAGTCTTTGGGTGCAGCCAATCTTGCATAGCTTCGATCTTTTTTGGATCCACCCTGATGCCATCCTTGCCAACCAGATGACCCAAGTATTCTACTTCTGAGGCACCAAAATCACATTTAGATTGTTTCAAGAAAAGTTGGTGCTGGGAGAGGAGATCGAGAACTTGATCCACATGAGTAATATGGTCGGTCCAAGTTTTGCTATAGATGAGGATATCATCAAAGAAAAATAAGACAAAATGACGGAGAAAGGGACGGAAGACATGATTCATGAGGCTTTGGAAGGTGGAGGGAGCATTACACAAGCCAAAGGGCATGACCAAAAACTCATAGTGGCCCTCATGAGTGAAAAAGGTCATCTTGGGAATGTCTGCCTCTTTTATACGTATCTAGTGATAGCTTGAGTGAAGATCAAGTTTAGTAAAGAATTGGGCACCACTCAATTCATCCAGGAGGTCATCAATGACAGGAATGGGAAATTTGTCTTTAATGGTCAGTTTTTTGAGGGCACGGAAGTCAGGACACATTCTCTAAGAACCTTCTTTCTTCAGGACCATGACTACATGAGAAGAGTAAGGGCTCGTACTAGGGAGGATAACGCCTGCATTAAGGAGTTCCTGGACCATTTTCTCAATTTTATGTTTTTGTGAGAAGGGGTGGCAATATGGACGGATATTGGGAGGAAGGCTTCTGGGTACAAGGGGAATGGAATGATCATGAACACCGTGGGAAGGAGGGAGACCTTGGGGAGTGGAAAATACCATTTGATGTTTAGAAAGGAGAGCTTGGAGGTCATGCAACACCAGGGGTGTTTCTGTTTCTTGAATGGCATGGAGTTGGGCAATGACACCAGAATGACCTTTTTTGAGAATCTTTTCCATGCGATGGGAACTAATGACCTCAGGTGAACCAACAATGATGCCCTGGAATTTATATTGGTGGCTTTCCTAGTCGAATTGCATGGTTAATGCCTTAAAATCCATGAGAATGGGACCCAAAGTTCTCAGCGAGCCGACACCCAACACAATGTCACAACCACCCATGTCGATAGCAAACATATGGGATTTTAGGTTGTAGTCACTAATTTGGAGATGCACATTTTCACAACGCCCTCCACATTTCATGGAACCACCATTGGCAATCATGATTTGGAAATTATTGACAACATGGATGTAGCAATGAGTTTCTTGGGCAATGCGGCGATGAATAAAATTATGGGTGCTTCCACTATCAACTAGAATGATGACCTTTCGATTCTTGATGTAACTGATTAACTTGAGGGGTTGGGGAGCAGAAAAACCAGTGAGAGCATTGAGGGAAATGACGGGTTCTACTTCGGGAGGGTCTGAGGGCGGGGTTATGTCATTGATTTTAGGTGACTCAGACACAAGGGGAGTTTCAACATCCTCTTCTAAAATGTCCTCAAAGATGGCCATAAAAATATTTTGTTCCTTACACTTGTGGCCCAAAAAATATTTTTCATCACAATTATAACAAAGGCCTTTGAGTTGGCATTCAACCATTTCAGCCCTGGTCAATTTTTGGATTTTTAATGGGGTGGAGGGAGTAGTGGGAGTGACGGGTTTAGGGAAAGGGATAAAGGAGGGTTTTTGGTTTTGAGATGATACCACCTATTGTGCTTCTTTAGCTCTTTTAGTATCCTCCACCCAAGTCGAGGGTCGAGCCATGAGGACATGGGCCCGAATCTTCTCCTTGAGCCCACTAATAAAACACTCTTGAAAGAAAGCATCAATCATGTCCTCTGTTAGAAAATCCAGGCATTCAAAGGAAAATATGAAGTCTTTTATTGTTCCATATTTCTTCAAATTTGTCAAATGGCCCAAATGGTTGGTGTCCATGTCAAAGCATTCATAAAGATCAATCAAAAATTGGGTCTAAGAAATATACCCTTGACGGGAAGTTTTTCTCCATTGCCACCATTACCAACATTCTTGATCTAGATGGAGAACACCATACCGGAGTTTGGCCAAGTCATTGGTAATGCCATATAAAGAGAAATAATGTTCAATTTGGGTTACCCAACCAGTGGGGTCCGAGCCATCAAATTTGTTCATGTCCACCCCCGGAAGGCGTATGTCACATTGAAAGTGATGGGACTGAAAGGTATGTGAATGGGAGGAAGTTTCGCCTTCATTCTTAGGATGTGCTTCAGAGAAATGGTCATTTGTAGGGATCTTCAGTTTGGTGCAGAGTGCTGCAAAGACAGATTCAATATGGGTGGTAAGTTCTTGTTTGACTTCCTCCATTGAGGACTGCATGGTTGTCTTTATGGTAGCATTGATGGAAAAATCGATGGAGGCAACAGTAGCACTGAGTTGTTTTACTTCTTTTTGGGTTTCTAGGAAACTGAATTGCATGGTGTTGAAGCAAGCTTCTAGGTCTTGGCTACGGGTATGGGCCATGAGGATGGGTGAACTGAAAAGGGGCGGGTGGGGTCAATTTTTTTTTCTAAAAATGATATGGATGAAAGTGATAAGGGAGGAGAGATGAATCCAATGGAATAGGTCTCAAATAATGGTGAAAAAATTTCCAGACTTTTTTTTTTTTTTTGTTACACTTGCAGAGTTATACTCTGGTTTGAAGAATACTACAGTGATGAAATCCCCAAATGTTTAACTAGAAAGAGATGTGTATTTACTTGGCAACCCAAACACAACTGTGCGGCAATAGATCTGGTTTGTTTTTAATTTGTTTATGTTTATGTCCCCCAGGGGTTAGGTATTCAAGGGTTCTACAGACAAGGGTTTTCCCTATGCTATAGCTCTTTGATGTACGTGCGGGCTCCAATAGTAGTACTCAGCCCAATATCTCAGGGCACTAACTAAGGAGGATAGATCGTACCCTTAGCCTTACTACCCAACTACCCAGGTACTAGAGAGTATCTTCACGAGTGCTTTTCTCGGTGACACTATAGCATTCCAGTAGCCGATAGGTTTATCTAAAGAGGGATTTAGGAAATCTAGGCTGATTCGTACACAAGTTATATCTGATGCGCTACCACTCGAAAGGGTACCAACAAGGGTTACAAGGGTGGCCAATAGATGTGCGCTTAAGAACCACTTGTATTTTCTACGTGTATGAATCCCTCAACTGCAGGTTTATGTGCGTAACAACAGAGATCTATGGTTTAAAGATGTCGAAATACATCTCTACCCTGAAAAAAAAATTCCCACAATTTCTGCCAAGGAAAGTGCTCTGATACCACTTGCAAGATACCAGATATATAAAATATGTAGAACAAAAATAAAATGCTAGAAATGGCAGAATAACAATAAAATATCCAGCATAATCTCCACAATAACACAGAAATGATATAAGAACAACAATAGAAATAACACTTTGATTCAGAAAGCAATGTTCACAGGCCTCTTCGAGGGGCCAACCTCCAATCGTGCAGTGCTCTATTACAATAATCTCCCAGCTAGGGTTTTCATACCCTCGACCCTTATTTATACAAAATGTCTATAAAGAGAAGAATCTAGAGGAAGATCCTTCTAGAAGAGGAAGCTTCTATTAGGTCTTCTTACATATGCCTCATTCTATTTTATTGAAAGGCCTTATTAATATTGACCTTTATTACATCCGAATATACTAATCTACCTATGTGCGGGTTAGGAACCTAACAAAATGTACCTCAACCAAAATCCCTCATCAATTTCATCATCCAAATACGATTTGTAACTCTGTAATAGACATGGTGTATATGATCACATACCTGCAAACCTTCCTTAACTTTAACAACAAGAGACTAGTATTTTCATCAAACTTTTCTTTAGTCTCACATAACTAGTTTTGGATTAGTCAACAACCCTAACTTGAAATAATCATAACTATGCACTTGTAATGAATAAAGATATGAAAATAGTACACAATGTTCTTCAGTGTGTTTTATGCAATTCCTCTAGGCGTCACTAATTGGAACCTTTCAGAAAAGGAGTTATAGAAAAAATGGAATACCTTATTGAATTCTGGCTTATTCTAGAGAGAGAACTTATAGAGCGTGCCTTGCATAGAATATTTGTTGTATGGATCTGAAAATATTACACAAAATACTAAAGATTGTACTATAACCAACACATTTTTTATTACTTGATTTGGATATTTTATGAAGAATTTATGACGTTTTTACCTGAAACACTTGTTTTAGACTAGTTTCAGGATTTGCCACAAACCCTATTTTCCACGGAGTGTAACTCCAAAACTACAATGACCCACAAGATTAAATTTGTACCACAAATACTTGGATATGTTTTCTCAATGGACTATCAATTTCATGGTCTGAATCATTCTATAAAACAAGTTATTGTGAAAATGGTGAGATGACCTATAAATAACATACCTTAGAAAGCATCATCAAAATAATTTATCCTCCCTTGAATTCTGGCCTTATTTTCTTCACCTTCCCTCAGAAATTCGGCTTAGATATCCTTTGGTTACCTCATTCACCTATAGATATTCAATATTCTCAAGTTTGATTGAAATTAGAGAGTCTTGCCTCTTATTTATACTTTTATGTAGCTTCCTCAAGGGGTTACCATTTAACCATCTTAACCCACTTTCCTTATTTTAGGGTTAACCCACTTCTAATTTCTCCATTAAATTTATTATTTAAATAATTTATTTTTTATTAACTTTGAATTATAGTAAACTCATAAATTCACTTTATTATTTACCTTCTAAAATCTCTTAAACCACTTTGACTGCTTTGACCTTTTGGGGCTTCAAGCCAACATATGAGGGTCCTCCAACTTCGTAAGGCCGTAACTCTCAAACTGTGAGGAGTTATGCGACGTTCCACATACCACCAGAAATGGAATGACATGTAATATCCATATAGAATAGTCTTAACTGAAAATATATCAAAACTCATACCATTATCCATCAAACAAACTTGGGTCCATTACCCAAACCTGGGTTCTCCAACTTCTCATGGCCATAACTCTCTAACTGTGAGGAGTTATGTGACATTCCACATACCATAGGAAATGGAATGACATGTACTATGCATATAAAATATTCTTACCTTCAAATATATTAAAACTCATATCATTATACATGAAACAACCTTGGGTCCATTACCCAAACCTTTGTGCTACCATAATTTGCTACTGGACTTTCTCCAAGGGTTGACATCAATGAAAACCAACTATCCATTAACCTAATCCAATTTTCTGAAAATATCCCCCTTTGGCATTGATGGTAACAACAATATTGATGGCAACACTTAGTCATGATAACATTCATACTTATACTCCTCATCAATGTTTCTTTCTCTCCCCCTTTAACATCAATGGAAAATGGTATCTCCCTTTGGAGTTTCTCCCCCTGTGACCATCGCTCCGCCTGGAACCATGCTTCTGTGCTCTTTCTCCAAGCATTTAACTTTACATATGATAAATTTCTCCCCCTTTGTCATCAATGGAAAAGGTATATTTCCATTCGGGGCTACTCCCCCTAACTGAACTGTCCTTGGGGATACTCCCCCTAACTGAACTCTTCCTGAAACTGATCTTCCAACCTGAATTGTCCTATTTATGGTGCTTCCTTGTTTAAATCTAAGACATATAAGATAAGCATTCAAAAGGATTCATTTTAGACTAGAAATTACTGCTAGTCTCTGGTGAAGATACTCAAGGGATTAATGTGGAAGAAGTTTTGTAAATATGTCTGCCACTTATTATTTTGCGCCCACATATTCAACTATGATGTTCTTTTCTGCAACTTGTTCCCATAGAAAGTGATACGTTATTGAAATTTGCTTCATCTTGGAATGCATCACCGGGTTCTTTGAGATACTGATGGCACTTGTATTATCACAATAGATTGGAATGGGCTCATCATTCTCAACCTGTATATCTGTCAGAGTTTGTTTCATCCATAGAACCTATGTACAACTTATGTACAACATGTTGTTGCTACAATATACTCTGCCTCCGTTGTAGATAAGGATGTTGATGATTGTTTCTTGAATAACCATGTTACTAAACACTCACGCAAGTAGAACTGTTCTCCACTAGTGCTTCGTTGGTCATCAATGTAACCTGCCCAATCTGCATCTGTGTAGGCAATAAGTGATAGATCCTTTCCTTTTGGATACCATAATCCAAACTCTTTTGTTCCTTTGAGATATTTGAAAATCCTCTTCACTACTAATACATGTGATTCCTTTGGTGTTTCTTTAAATCGTGCCACCTGTCCAATTGCCTGCATTACATCTGGTCTGGATGTTGTCACATATAGTAAGCTACCAATCATTGATCTGTATTGCCTCTAATATGTAGACTTTGAATCATCATCTTTTCTCAACTTGCAACTGGTTTGCATGGGAGTGATAACTAGTTTGCAATCTTCCATTCCAAACTTCTTTAACATTTCTCTAATATACTTGGTTTGAGAAATAAAAATTCCTTGGTTTCTTTGACGTATCTGAAGAACCATAAAGAAGGATAGTTCTCCAAGTAATGAAATTTCAAATCCATTCTACATATCCTTTGCAATTGTTTGGCTTAACCTGTCATTAGTACTTCCAAAAAAACAATATCATCAACATAAATTTCAATTAATAAAATACTACCTTGAGTTACCTTGATGTAGAGGTTGTTGTTTGTGCTTCCTTTCCATAGTTCATAGGGAGTTTTTTCATTGTTGTTTCTGAGCATTAATCTGTTTTGAATGTGAACTATTGTATGCACTGCATGTGTCCCAAAAATATCTGTCAATTTGTAATCCATTAGCATTGTTCGAGCCATTTCCTTTGTGATTATCATCCATTATGATAATGTTCATTTGTCTCTGAACCACTCTTTGAACCAATCTATGAATCCATGCTCTCGTCCATACTGTCTAAGAATCTACTTGCACAATTGTCCATAATGTTGGCCCATTTATCACTATACTATCATGAAGTCTTGATTAATCCATCAAATTGTACTTCTGCTAACTGACTGCTCTGGATCTGTCTTCTCAAACTCTGCAAGCTGCTCGAAGGATGGTTCTTTGTTCTATCACATCCATCGCATAGAATCCCCTGTCTAATATTCATATTACCTGGGAGTCTCTAAGCTATATGGATCAAAACAATTCCTTCTCTGATGTGTATTCATCATCATCTTCATTGATAGATTCATCATCATCTTCATTGATAGAATCATCATCATCTTCATTGGTAGATTCATCATGTCTCTAAGCTCTGAATTCTTTCTTTATGTCTTTGGATTCATCTTTCACTACAATGCCTGAAAGTACAATCTCTTGAACATATTCCTTATTTACTTGTCCTTCTTTTCTTTTAGTTATTTTCCAAATCTTTCTATATCCAACATCTTTCTTTTTCTCTGTATAATTTTCTTCATCTCATTTTATTGCTAATCTTTCGATCTCTGGGACCTGGTCTTTGTTCACATGTTCTTTGTGTTTTCTTATCCATACTTTCTTATATCTGATATCAATGTTCTCTTTCATGGAAGTATTGATCATGCTTCTACAATCATTAGCTATGTGTCCATAGTTATGACATTTGTAACATTCAATGTTATGTGGGGCCACATATGCACTTCTTGCTTGAACATTTCTTTTATAATCCCTGCAATCTGCAACCTTATGTCCAAAATTAGTACAATAAAAACAATGACCATAAAAGAAATTTTCATACCTGGGAGTGAATGATATTCTTTGTGGTGTAGTCCTTCTGAATTTCTTCCTTGATTGATCATGATCATGATTGAAGCTTCATTTTGGCTTGAACATGAATGGTCTTATTGAAGATGTATCTTCAATAGTTTTCTTAGATTATGGTTGACCATGATTCCTTCCTTTGAATACTTCTACATAACTCTTTCTATTTTCTTCATTCTTCTTTTGTAGCAACCTCGAGGACTTCTCTTCATTCTCTATAACTGATGTGGATGTTTCTATCTCTTTAACATTCTTGTTGAGCTTGACGACTTTGACTCTTAGTGTGACAAATTCTTCTTCAAGCCTCTCAATATTTTCTTCTTTCTTCATACTTCATGACCTCTTATGTTCTCTTTTCTTCTTCAAGTTGGATTCTCAATGTAATTATTTCTTCTTCGATTCTTCTCTCTTCTTGACCAAACTCTTCCTCGAGTTGGTTTAAGTCATCGTTTCTTTTCTTGAGATGATCCTTTAGTATCTTTTCTTTCATTTATGCTTCTTCCTTTTGTGATATTATGTTGTCTTCTAAGCATTTATTTTGATATTCTAGAGTTTCTTCAATTCTTCTTGCCTCTTCTAGCTAAGTTCTTAAATTCTTGATGACCTATTGAGGTTTTTCAGAACCTTAAACACTTTCCTTTTGCTTCATCAATTCTTTCTTCGATGACTTGTTTTCTTCTTTTTATTTCTTTAGATATTCAATTGTACTGATTATTTTTTCTCTGTAATCAACTTCTGCTTCTTCATACTCTTCCTCTTCTGAATCTATCTAACATGATGAGCATCTTTATTCTTTTTTTGTACCTACATCTTCTTTGGCATTTTCTGATTCTTTGATGGGTGAAGAATATACATTATGTAACTTATCCCAAATTTATTTTGTCGATGAACATTTACCAACCTTTTCTCTTACCGGATTAGGTAATCCTTCCCAAACGAAATCCATTTCTATTTTGTTATTCTTCTTCAATTCATTTTTGGCTGCAGTATTTTCCCTTTTTGAACTATCATATCCTGTAACAACTGATAGCCAAATATAATGTCCCTGTGCCTGTAAAAATACTTTCATCCTTATCCTCCACATCTCATACTTTAAACCAGTATGACCATTAAACATTGGTACTCCATTCTTAGAATAATCCATGATCTCCTTCCAGTGGTTAAAATATTTCCTGAAGGAATCGGCTCTGATACCAGTTCTTGGATCATTGAGAGGGGCGGTGAATCAGTAATAGAGAAATTCAATCCTTTTTAACCACAATATGAAAGTGTTATATCAATGTATCATTTTCATCCAATAGTTGCAGAGTAAATAAACAATGAAAAAATGAGCAATCATACACATACACAATACACCAGTGTTTTTACGTGGAAACCCAAAGAGGGAGAAAACCACATAATGTTTTTCTTATATCTATTTAAGAATTACATTCATTGGAAGCACAAACTTCCTTTGTTTTCTAGATGCAACTGGAAGGAGGCTCCAACCCTCTAATTTCTTAGGCTACAACCTGAGGGAATCTCCAACTTCCCAATTCTCTGGCTACAACCAAAAGGAGGCTATACCCCCCTATGTTCTTCAGCTACAACCGGAAAGTGGCTACAACCACTTGTCCTTTCCCCTTCCAACTGCCCTGAAATATAAGTAGAATGGTGGAACCACTGTCACACTGTCATTATGAGATATATTGTTGTAAACCTGTACCAATCAACATGTACCATAAACAAGTGCATCAACCATGCACCAACCTACACCAAATGTGTATCATGAACAAGTACATCAACCATGCACCAAACCTATACAAATAACCTATCACAACAACCTATCCAAACTAACCATCACAACAACCTATCTCATCAATATTATAAACCAAATCATATCTACTCACCAAGATCAATCACCAAGACAACTCTGAAAGATGTGCATCAACCAAGCATAACAAAACAACTCATAATCATCACCAAGATCAATATGTGCTTCTAATAATATACCAATACAAGTATGCTACATAATCCATAAACCATTTGTCAACAAAAGTACTAACAAGTGCCTTCAACCATGTACAAAGTATGTACCAATCATGTATCAAATAATCATCAACTATGACTCATCAATATGTACCAACATCATCAACTATACACCTCATCTATGTGCCAACTCATCAACTACTTGTCTTGACCATGCACCCAACATGTACCTCAACCAAAATCCCTCATCAATTTCATAATCCAAATCTGATTTTTAACTCTATACTAGACCTGGTGTATATGATCAAATTCATGCAAACCTTCCTTAACTTTAACAACAAGAGACTAGAATTTTCATCAAACTTTTCTTTAGTCTCACGTGACTAGTTTTGGATTAGTCAACAACCCTAACTTGAAATAATCATAACTATGTACCTGAAATGAATAAAGATATGAAAATAGTACACAATGTTCTTCAGTGTATTTTATACAATTCCTCCAGGTGTCACTACTTGGAACCTCTCAGAAAAGGAGTTCAGGCAAAAATGGCATATCTTGTTGAATTTTGGCTTATTCTAGAGAGAGAACTTGTAGAGCGTGCCCCACACGTAATATTTGTTATATGGATATGAAAATGTTACACAACATAATAAATATTGTACTATAACCAACACATTTGATCTTACTTAATGTGGATCTATTATGAATAATTTATGATGTTTTTATCTGAAACACCTCTTTTAGACTAGTTTCAGGACTAGCCACAAACCCTATTTTCCACGGAGTGTAAATCCAAAACTAAAATGACCCAAAAGATGAAATTCATACAAAAGCTACTTGGATATGTTTTCTCAATGGAATATCAATTTCACAGTATGAATCATTCTATAAAAAGAGTTATTGAGAAAATGGTGAGATGACCTATAAATAACATGCCTTAGAAAGCATCAATAAAAGAATTTATCCTCCCTTGAATTCCGGCCTTCTTTTCTTCACCTTCCCTCTGAAATTTGGCTTAGATATCCTTTGGTTACCTCAGTCACCTGTACATATTAAATATTCTCAAGTGTGATTGAAATGATATATCCTTGCCTCTTATTTATACTTTTATGTAGCTTCCTCAAGGGGTTACCGTTTAACCATCTTAACCCACTTTTTTTATTTTAGGGTTAACCCATTTCTAATTTCTCCATTAACTTTATTATTTAAATAATTTATTTTTTATTAAATTTGAATTATAGTACACTAATCACTTCACTTTATTATTTACCTTCTAAAATCTCTTAAACCACTTTGACTACCTTGACCTTTTGGGGATTCAAGCCAACATATGAGGGTCCTCCAACTTCGTAAGGCCATAAATCTCAAACCGTGAGGAGGTATGTGACATTCCACATACCACAAGAAATGGCATGACATGTACTATCCATATAGAATATTATTACCTACAAATATATCAAAACTCATACCATTATGCATCAAATAAACGTGGGTCCATTACCCAAACTTGGGTTCTCCAACTTCTCATGGCCATAACTCTCTAACCCTGAGGAGTTATGTGACATTCCACATACCACCAGAAATAGAATGACATGTAATATACATCTAGAATAGTCTTACCTTAAAACATATTAAAAATCATACCATTATACATGAAACAACCTTGGGTCCATTACCCAAACCTTCGTGCTACCAGAATTCGATACTAGACTTTTTCCAAGGGTTGACATCAATCACTAAGGGTTGAAATCAATATACAATATCACTCTCCAATGTTTGACATCAATGAAAACCAACAATCCATACCAAATATCCATCAACGCAATCCAACTGTCTCACAACTTCTAGGCTTGTTTTGAGGCCCTAAACAATGTTTTTTGGACATTCAGGGGGCAAGGGTTGACAACAATATGCCCTATCCATAGAAAAAAGTTGTAATGCTTGGATACTTCTTTCCAATGATCTATAATTTTCCCCAAACAGAGATCATATGAAAAACTAACTCCCTCAAGAATTTTACGTATCAACTAACCACATCGGGGCCCAAAAACCTTTTGGTGTTCCATATTCTGGGGTTAAGGTTTTGTATGTTTTGTATTTTTAGGTTTTCCTCATTGAGTACACCATCAAGTTTAGAACTTCTCCAATACTAATGCCTAAAGAATCTGATTCTACCACAAAATTTTTGTTGAAGTCGGGAGATACTAAGACTGGGGTAGTGCACATGGCCTACTTTAAATATGTGAAGGCCTTCTTGGTGGAAGGTTTCCAATGAAATTCATTCTTCTTAATAAGGTTCGTCAATGGCCGAGTAATTTTTCCATAAATGTGGAAAAATTTCCTATAGTATCATGTGAGGCATAGGAAACCCCGTAGGTGATTTAAGGTCATGGGTCTTGGCCAATATTGCATGGTTTGAATATTTTGGGGTCCACTCTTACCCCCTCACAACCCACAATGTGTCCCAAGTATTTGACCTCGATTTCCCCAAAAGAGCACTTGATCTTCTGGACAAACAATTGATTTCCCTATAACAATTGAAGTACTTTGTCCATATGGAGTAGGTGGGCATCCCAAGTGTGGCTATAAATGAGGATGTTGTCAAATAAAGCTAGAAAAAACTTTCGAAGGTAGGGTTTCAATAGTTTATTCATGAGACTTTGAAAGGTAGATGTGGCATTGCAAAGCCCAAAAGGAATTACCAAGAATTCATAATTCACTTCATGAATTTTGAAAACAGTCTTTGGAATATCAACTTCCTTCATCTGGATCTGGTGATAGCCTAATTGAAGGTCTAATTTTGTGAAGAAATAGGAAACCTAGAGTTCATCCAATAGATCATAAATGACGAGAATGATAAATTTATCCTTAATGGTTAGTTTATTAAGGGAACAAAAATATGGACACATTCATCGATAACCTTCTTTTTTTAATACCATCACAACTAGGGAGGAATATGGGATGATACTTGAGTGAATTACCCCAGCCTATAATAATTCCTACACTATTATTTCTATTTCATGTTTTTAAGAAAATGGATATCGGTAGGGACATACTTTGGGGGGATGACTACCCAGAAGGAGAGGGATGTTGTTATATTTCTCACCCTAGGAGGGAGGTAAGTCATTTGGTATCTCAAAGACCCGATGATACTCATCCAAGAACAGATGCAGGTTAGGATTTATTATGGGAGATGATTGATCACTTACGTGTATGGCATTTAGTTGAGAAATCACACCATGGTTACCTTTCTTCAAGAGTTTTTCCATCCAGTGAGAACTAATTATTTATTGGGATCTATATTGGAGGACTATGAGGGTATAGGTGTGAGCATCCTATATGAGGATAATATATAAATCTTAATAATCCATGGTAATCAGTTGTAAGTTTTGAATAAATTCAACACCCAAGAAAATATTAAAGCCACACATGGAAATGAAGAACATGTGATTTTTTAGATGATAATCGCCCATTTGGAGTTTGACATTTTCATAGTGCCCCCCACACTTCATCACATTGGAATTAGTCATAAGAAATTTAAAATTAGAAACTGGTACGACAAAGTAATTAATCTCCCCAGTGACCCTCCAAGAAATAAATTTATGTTTCTTCCACTATCAATCAATACTAGGAGCGATCGATGTTTGATGTATCTCTTGATATTTAATGTTTGTGGGGAAGTAACAACTGCAAGGGCATGGAGAGATATGACATGTTCCTCTATCTCCATAGGTGTTGTAACTAGATATGACATGTAGAAAACTGGTTATTTCTCCTCAGATTCGAGAGCCTCATATAATAGTATGTCCTTATAGGCGATGGAAGCTAACCCATCGATCTTGAAAAACTTTTGTTCATGAAATTTATGGCCTAGTGCATACTTCTCGTCATAGTAATAGAAAATTCCTTACTTTTGGCATTCAACCATTTCAATTAGAGATACCTTTTGTACCTTCAAATATTTTGTTGGAGTTGGGTTATCCCTTGGATGAGGACGGTTGGGAATGACATAACACATGGGTTGGGCCTAAAGAATGGTCTTAGCTTCTAGTGCTAATTTTCACACCTGCAACTAGGCAATAGGATGATGCATGTACACATGAGCCCAAATGGCATCCTTTAATCCATTGAGAAAAAATTTAAGATAAAACACATAAGATAATCCCTTAGTTCTTATCGCCAATTGTTTGATGGTCATGATGAATTATGCGACTAAACTTGTTTGTCACAGCTTAGTGAGTCTTCCTAATAAATGTGGTTCCCTATAGAAATGAGCACAAATGGCTTTGGTGAACATGTTCTAATTGGGTAATCATGGATAACATTTCTTATGCCATTTCCACCATTGCCATCATTATTGATCCAAGAACAGAACCCCTACATGCAATTTGGTCTCATCATCCCGATTATCATGGAGGGAGAAGTATTATTCCATTTTAGGGACCCTCCCTACTAGGTTTGATCCATTAAATTTATGCACCTCAACTTTGGGCACCTTATTCTAGGATTTTGGAGAACCCCAAAGAGTGGGAAGAATGAGTATTCTCATAATGGGAAGAATGAGGTTCTTCAAAGTAGGACTCAGTGTGCTTACCCTTGATGAGTGTCACAAATTCATGGAATTCCTTTTTGAGAGAGTCCATTCCCATTGTTAGGGAGTCTTTGAACTATTGGGTAAGGGATTTCATGTTCTATTATGTGCACTTACACAAGTTGGTTACCTTACTGTCCAACCCTTCTAGGTTCGAAGCATCGGTGGTAGGGGTCATTATGAAGGCTTAGGGAGAATCAGAGATCAGTAAGCAACACAAGAGATGGATTTTGGGGCTTGGTAGTAGATGAAGTTTTTTGGAAGGAGATATGGGACACAGATAAACATAGGCACCAATACGATCATGACGAAGTGAGGAATCCAATAGGATTGGTCTCAAATAAGGGTGCCAAGAAGTGGTTGGGTCTAATGGAAAATAAAGACTTAAAAATTAAGTGTACCACTATGATCAGGATGAAGAGAGGAATCCAATGGGATAGGTATTTGATATAAATACTTTTGCAGTGACCGAATACCCAAATTCTTAATTTTAACAAATGTGCATTCAATTCGCAACTAGAATACATGAGGTAAGGTGGCATGACAATAGCTCTTGTATATTCTTTATTCTTTTTTACCCGCCCCAATAGTTAGGGTTTTCAAGGTTCATATAGACAAGTTTTTTCCCTGTGTTATAGCTCTATGATATACGTGCAAGGTCAAGCAGTAGTACTCAACACAATATCTCAGGGAACCAACTAAGGAGGCTCAAATGGAACCTTAGTCGTACTACCTAATTACCCATATATTAGAGAGTATCTTCCTGAGTGTTGTTCTCGGTGGCACTATAGTATCCATGTGGATGATCTGTTGATCTACTAAGGGTTATAGAATATCTCAGCCAGTTATATATAGGTGTTTTCTGATGCACTACCACTCGAAGGGGTTCCAACAGGGGCTACAAGGGTGTCCAACAATGTGAGCTTAAATACTTCTTGTATTCCCTATGTGTATGCTTCCACAACCACAGATTTATTCTTTGAACAATATATCTTTGTATGTTAAAGATTTCAAAATGCATATTTACCCTGAAAAAATTCAACCCATAATTCGTATTATGCACTAGATCTATTATAATAGCATACATAGGAATATTGTAGTGAATACCAAGGGAATTACAATAGAGAAAAAAAATATAGTAGTGGAACAACAGAATATGTGGAAACACAACACCAAAATAATACCTCTATTGATAGGAAGAAATGTTCACTTTCATCTTTGAGGGGTCAGCCTCCAGCGTAGAAGAGCTCTATTACAATAATTATCAAGACATATGTCCCCATACCTCCTACTCTTATTTATACTAATTATATCTTCTCAGGAACCTTCTAGAGGAATATCTTTCTAGAAGTAGAAACTTCTATTAGTTCTTCTTCCATTAAATTATTGTCAGTTATTTAATAGGCCTTATTAACTAATGTTGACCTTGATTACATAGAAATTATACCATACTAACTAATGACCCACTAAGAGGGGATAGGATTAGATCCTAACAAGGTTTCCCTCTTTCAAACTGGTCTTTTTGTTGTGGATAAATTTGACCTATAGATAATATAGAACTCCCTTGGACCTTCCCTTCATCCAAGATAGACAATAGGGCTACATTCCTATCTTTTTCCCCTAGATATAAATAAATTCATTTTCTTTTACACTATGAGAGAGAATGAAATACCTCTTTACTGAAGTTATTCCTCATGTGTCCGGTTGATGAAACTCTTGATATTATATCTCCAACTCCTTCGATCTGATTCTTGCATAGAAGAAACAAAAAATTACCAATTCTACAACTCCTACAAGTGTTAGGACATTCAAATTGTTGGCAGGAATTGCAGTTTGCACAGTTTGCACAGAACTTGTTTTTGTCATTATTGTCAAACTTTAAAAATGCTAAAGGGACAGGCATGGATTAGTTTTCATGGGCATGGATCAATTTGCATAGGGTCAGTTTGCACAGGCATTGTGGTTCCAAATTCGGAGATCAGCATGCTTCTCGACATACCAAAACGTGAAACTTCGAAGAACCCGAGAGTTTCTATTTTGGGATTTTGGGATTTTTTATTTCGGGATTTTTGCATGGTAAGAAAAAAATTCAACATCATGAAATATCAAATGCCGAAATATTGAAACCACGACTTAATCTGAGTTGTTGATTAGAGGAAGATTGTGGACCGTTTATCCGACTCCATTTCGTAGTTTTGGATACCAGGAGTTGGAGGAGTCAAGAATCAAGACTCTTCATCACAGGAGTCCCGAAGTTCCAAAATGAGAAATACCAAGATGGGAAATCGCGAAAGGACTTTATGGATAAGTGCCTGGTCATAACCTATGGTCACATCAACAAAGGCTTGAGCAAGGAGCTATTGCAACCAAGTTCCATTTTGGAGTTTCGGGGATCACGACATGGAGAGTCAAGAAACTTCACCACAGGAATACCGAAATGCCGAAATCATGAAATACAAATTGTCGATATGCCGAAACGTTGAAATACAAAAACACCGAAAAATATTTTTTGTGAAGATTTTGGGGTTCGTGACTTGGGATTTTGAAACACTTCATCACAAGAAATGTCGAAACAGAGAAATGCGAAATGTCGAAATGGTGAAATGCAAAACGCCGAAATACCGGGGATTGGGACTTGGAGTATCGAAACACTTCATCACAGAAGTGTTGAAACACCGAAATATCTTTTTGGTGTAGGCATTGGTTACCACCAATAATCATGTGAGAGGGAGGAGCTAGCATTAAGTTAAGCCTTATTTCATGGTTTCATAACTTGAAGTGTCAAGACTCTTCTACACAGGATTGTCGAATTGCCAAAATGCGAAATGTGAAATGCATTTCGATTAACCTATGGTCATGGCCAATGGACATATGGGTTAGCACAAGTGGCTTACCAAAGTGCTCAAGGGTTATTTTGTGCTGAAGAATTAAAACAGATGTATGTTCATTGAACGATGTTGGTTAAATGTTTAAACTGATCATGTGGATATTGTTCGTCTTGATGCCTTGGCCAATAATAATCGCTGTAAGGAAGTTATTCAGTTATTGTAATGAAATCCTTGAAGCCTGAGGGTTCAATTGTACATGCTGACGATACAGGAAGATATATAAAGAGATTGTTGCAAGAAAAGAATAAAGTGAGAGGATTATGGGAAATATATTTCTCTGTAAAATTTGAGGAAGAGAAAAGACAGTGAAGGGAAGACACATACACAGATTGAAAATCTATGTGGTCTGGTCAAGAATGAATTGTGCAAAGAGGATTTGAATGCTTATTGTTTGATAGAGAACATAAAGAGTTGGTTTGCAGGTTCTTTGTGACAAAGAATGATTTCAGGGTGGTAGGGAGGAGCAAGGGGAGACTGTAAAAGTTTCCTGTACAAGTTGGTGCTTGTACATCTGGGAGTTGTAGCTTCCATTCAGTAGGTGCTGAAGAAACAGAGGTAGAAGCCTCATATGGGTTGTAGCTCAGATAAAATAAGAATGTAAAGAGGATTTGGAGCTTGCCTTTCATTCATAAGAAGAAGAGGTTTTTCCCTTTTGGGTTTCCTCATGAAAAATCACTGTGTCACTGTTTCATTTATGTGATTGTATATTTATTGGTTAAATGTATTACTGCAAGTTAAATATCAAAGGCATCATTTATTGATTAATAAGTAATCTTCTTATAAAATGAAATAAATTTTATATAATTGATTCAGCCCCCCCTCTCAGTTGACTTATCCTGTACAACAATTGGTATAATAGCTGGTTACTTCAAGATATCAGTTTAACTACTGGAAGTTTTTGATCATTCATAATGGATAAGAAGTCAGAATTTACAAAACATG
Organism: Picea engelmannii; assembly: GCA_009831015.1. Classification (NCBI taxonomy): domain Eukaryota; kingdom Viridiplantae; phylum Streptophyta; class Pinopsida; order Pinales; family Pinaceae; genus Picea; species Picea engelmannii. Next base: position 318,494 of record ML782699.1, read on the forward strand.
GATTGCCTTTGTTTGATGGTCATAATTATGTTTTTTGGAGTATCAGGATGAAGTTGGTTTTACAAACTCAAGGAGTAGATATCTGGCAGGTTGTATTAAATGAATATAAAGTCCCAACAACCATTCCAATAGATGCTATAGGTAAGATATTCTATCAGAGTAATTCCAAAGCTATGTATGCAATACTAGGAGGTCTAACAGGGTCAGAATTTGTTAAAGTTATGCATTGTGCATCAACAAAAGAAATATGGGATAAATTGAAAAATTTATATGAAGGAGACACTAAGGTAAAGAGTGCTAAGCTACAAGCATATAGAAGTCAATTTGAAAGCCTGAAAATGGAAGACTCTGAAGATATAACTACCTATTTTCTTCATATTAATGAAGTTGTTAATACCATGAGAGGTCTAGGAGAAACAATTAATAATATTATTATTGTGCAAAAGGTACTTAGATCACTTCCTGGAAGATTTGATTCAAAAATATCTGCATTAGAAGAAAGAATAGATCTTGATACTTTCGAAATGGATGAATTACATGGAATACTAACAACATATGAGATGAGAACCTCTGGTGAAAATTCTTTCAGGAAAGAAGCAACTTTCAAGGTAGAAAAGAAAGATAAGAAAAATGTTGAAGCATAAATCAATAGTTATGAGGAGTCAAAAGGTGATGTGGAAGAAGCAAATTTTGTTAAAAATTTGAAAAGAGGTACTGGCAAGTATAAAGGTAAGCTTCCTCTGAAATTCTTTGGTTGTGGAAGAATATGAAATTTTTCATTTAAGTGTCCTTACAATAATCATACTGATAATGAAGAAGACAGTGATAGAAAACCTAAGGAATTCAAGAATAGACATAAGAAGTTTTTTCAAAGAAAAACTTACAAAAAGAAAATCCTGTGTATAAAACATGATAGTGATATTTCAGAATCTGGTGAGAGTGATGACAGTTCATGTGTACAACTTTTTATGGCTATGGAAAAACATGATGATCAGTCTGGTGAAGAAGAAGAAGGTGAAGTTGATCTAGAAGCCAAATTGGTAAGTGCTTTAAGTGAATTAAGAAAAGTGAGAAGGGAATGCAAACATTTTAAAAGAGAAATTGAGAATCTAGAATTTGAATTACAAAAATCAAATGGTTTGATTGAGAGCACTGAAATCATGGTAATTGACTTAAAACTTAAAATAGAAGAGGCTAGAGTGACTGAAGAATCTCTAACTAAAATGCTTGCAGAAAAGGATAAAGAAAATGAAGGTTTAAAAATTGAAATAGTCTCATTAAGAAAGAAAGTACAAGAAAATAACATGAATCATAGTTCTCAAGTGTTAGATCAAATTAAGAGTAGTCAAAGATCAACGTATGATAAGACTGGAATTGGTTATAAATCTGCAGTAACTAATGGATGTTCTAGTTCAATTGTTGAGAAAGAAGGTACAAAGGATAATCATGAAAAAATTACTAGCAAGAAGATGGAACCTCTTAGGCTCTAAAGATGTCCTAAAAACAACCTCTATGCATCAACCAAAGGTAGGCACTAGCACAAGCATTTTACTTGTTGCTTACATAGGTTCTTACCTTCTGTTTTCAATACCCAGCCTCCAGAGATGCAACACTTGTAAAGGAACAACAATCGTAAAGGGAACGATAGTTGTTCTATTCAAAGGAACAACAATCGTAAAGGGAACGATAATTGTTCTATTCAAAGGAATAGCATGACCTGCAAAAGGAACAACAATCGGAACAAAAGGAACATTAGTCGTTACATTGGGCTGAACTAATGTTGAATTAATTGCATTGTAGTATTTACCCAACTTATCTAATTTTTCAACCCAGGGGTCGTAAACTGACGAAGCACACGCAAAGTATATGCAAGACTGAAGCGAGACTAATCTAATCTAATGTTTAATCTACAATTGAAATTGAATCATTAATCTAACACACGACTGAAATAGAATCATTAATCTAGTTGTGTAAATGAAATTACTCTAAGAATGGGAAATTGCGTAAAGGAAATTAATCTAGAAATGGAGAACTACATGAAGGAAAAGCAGATACAACAAGTGAAGAGTTAAATGGCACAACACATGAGAGCTCTCGCCAATGAACCAATCTTACATTCAATAATCAAATCAATATTCATAAAAGAATAATGAAAGCATGAAAACCAAAACCATGAATCAAGGCTAAGAATCCTTTTCTCTTTCGAATCCGAATGACTACCATTAATGACTACTCTAATTCTCTACTTACAATTGATTGAATTCTAATTGCTCCTAATTGAATAATCTAATTGAATCCTCATTAAGAGAGAGCACTCTCTTTTATACATGAGAGCCTTGAAGATAATATAACCATCTCATTATTACAGATCCACTATTCTCTCAACCTATTTCCCATTATTACAAAATAGAATCCCTTCAAATCCTTACACATATCTCTCATATATATTAGATAAGATATTCCAACCAAATCTCCATGATCTTCTCCTTGGAATGGGCTTGAATTATCTCCTCAAATATTGAAATGGTGGAGGAAGTATTAGATAAGTCCTTTGAATTAATCCTTCTCATATTCCTACACA
>ML782699.1:368979-384479 GCA_009831015.1 Picea engelmannii
TTCGATGGCTCCTAGCTCTGACACACACACTTGCTCATGCATGAAGAAGTTCAACCACATATGATTACTTGTTGTCTCTTGCTACTGTAGCTTCAATCCTCCATACAGTCTTGCACAAGTTCTCCAATCAATCTCTAGCTAGCCTGCTTCTTCTTCTTATTCTTAACCATTTCCATAAGTAATCTCCTCAATATATAGGAGAAGATTGATTAGTTACTTGGATAGGGAATGATCCCAAGATATCTGGAAAATCAGTATTTTGCCAACCATTCGAACTCCAACTCACCCTTCTAGAAGATTCCTTCTAGAAGGATCGAGAACTTATCCATTTTTCTCTCTTAAAAATATGTTCGCACTCTAACCATTGACACAGTGCGGAAAGTCCGCAGTCAAGCTGAATGCAGCATGCGGGAATTAAGGATTCTCGCATGAGAGTATATATGAAGCCTACGAACTATTTTCAAAATATGATTTTGAGAAAATGACAAGTGTAACCTTCTTCAGGAAAATGTTCTTAATGAAGAGTTTGATCTTCCATCATCATGACATAATCGTAATATCATCTTGATAACCAAAAATGTGGATAACACTCCTCCAACTTGAAGCTAGTCAAAATCCACAAGTTATCTTTGGAAGATATCACATAACACCAACGCCCTCACCTTTGCTATAATTTTGATGAAAGATAGTTTAAAGGGAACAAATTTAAAGAACAAAAATTATTTCAAATGGATGTCTCCCCAAACAAACACTCAGAAGAAACATCTACTAAAGTAACTCCTTAACCTAATTTAGATGATGCCACATCTCCAATACATGAGGAAAACACTTTGCAAGCTCCTTGTGATGAAACCTAAATTTCTCTCCATGCTTATCTAGTTTCTCGCCATCCCAAAAATTGAAGTTGATTGATTATATCAAGAATCACAAAGTGATTGTATTGATTGAAAATGGTATAACCCATATATTTATTCATAGGAGAGTAGTTGGGAAAACCCATTGTAATGTTCGTCATATACCTAATTATAAAGTTATGATTTCCAATTTAGGTATGATAAAATGTGGTTGTTGATGTAAAATGTGAAACTCTGAATGGGTGAGTATCTTCTCAAAACCCACATGTTTTATGTTGACATGGGTGGTTGTGATGTAATTCTTGGAGTGGAATGGATATGCACTTCAGTAGCTATTAGTATGGATTTCAAGGATTTATACCTAATATTCAATAAGGAAGGGAACAAGCATATCCTCAAAGGGATTACATATGATTCCCGTGAAATTATCACCTCTCATTGCATGGAGAAATTATTGAAGAGAGGCCACTCAAGAATTATTGCATAGTTCAATGCCATACAAGTAGTGGACACCACTCCATAGAAAATTCACCTTGATTCATAGTTGATCCTATCCAAACATCATTATATTTTTTAAATTACCTAGGTGTTACCACATTTCCAAGAAGATCATTACCATGGTATTCCATTAATTTCAAGTAGTCTACCACCCAATGTGTGTCCTTATAGGAACATGTTTTCACAAAAGAATGAAGTTGAAAATATCATTAAGGAATTGTTAGAGGTTGGATTCATACATCCTAGTATTAGTCTTCACTCATCATCGAAGGAAATGGTATTAAATAAGGAAGGTAATTGGTGCATGTTTCCTAATGTTCAGACCCTTCTTATCTTTAAAGGATTCCATGTGTGCTACTCTAGTATTAGAAATACCATACTTTACTAAAAACAAAAAATTGAAATGCAATGTCTTGGGTAGATATCCTGGTGTAGTTTTTAAGAAAGAAGAGAACCTCTTGGAATTCACTAATAATAATTTTTTTGACCGCAAATTAAGTAGATCCACATATCAAAAAGAGATGGTGGATATCCTGCATGTAGTATAGACCTTGTGTCCATATCTCATAGGGTGATATTTATAGATCAAGATTGACTATCATATTTTGAAGTACTTTCTGAAACATAGATTATCATCACTAGAGAAACATAATTGGTTCATCAAGATGTTAGGGAATGATTACAAGATTAGCTATAGGAAGGGTAAATAAAATGTGATGGTTGATGCTTTATCTTGGCAACTTGAGGAGGATGGATCCCTCTTTACCTTATCATTACCCATCCTAGGTTGGCTTGAGGAATCCTATCAATAATAGTTGAAAAATTAAACTATCATTCAATTCATCCACCAACTTGAGGAATATCCCAACCCTCCTAAAGGGTATATATGGAAAAACGATGTAATGAGGTATAAAGGGTGAATTGTTCTAGTAAAAAAATATTGTAACAAGTCTGAATGGGGCATCATAATTTTGTTTTCCTTAAATATTTCAAGTCTGAATTCCGAGATCTCCCTCGGATTCTTCTTGCTATGATCTTTCTAATGGTTTCCACCATACTGAAATCTGAGTTTTGGATTGCAATTTATTGCCTCCCAAAGCTCTTTGGGCATTATTATTAAAGGGCCACGTGGCATCCACATGGGTCCATCTCATACATATCATCCATAATTACCCGAAGTCCCAGAGCTCCCAACGCTCTTGTATCTATGGTGGAGATCCATTCACCATTAATTCTGATGGTGGATCTTAATCTTCGTTAAGGAATATTCCTAAGTATAATTCAACGTTCGGTGCCTTGGAACTGAGCACCCATTTTCTGTCTGCACACGAAACCTCCCAGAGTCTCAAACTCTCAAAGTCCCTTAAGCTTGCCACATGGCTCTGACCTTCGACCCTTTGATCTCTCTACAACACTACATCCCAAATCCTTCGAAGTCCCGGAGTCTCGGTCACTTCACCAATCACTTTGTCCATGTGGGAATGTACTAGGGGTTGACATGCAGCAAGGGCCATGGGTGACACATGTCACGTATTAATGGGCCTATATGGTCTATGAAATGCATGATTCCAGGTGACATGTGGCATGTTAATCATGGTTCCATGTCACCTTGGATGATGTCACTATGCCCTGTCACTTCAGACTGATAGCCTTCCAAGCCCTTTAATATTAGGGTCAAGATGCATCCACGTAGACCTCATAATCTATGGCCTCCTTCACTTCACAACTTCGGCATTCGGGGTTTCATGGTCTAATCATATCCTTACTCCTAGAGTAGGTCAAATTCAAATTGATCATGGAGTATATACAATGATCAGAGAGGGACCCATTGTGTCCACAAAAAAATGGTCCCTGTCACTTCGACCTTCGTGGGTTTGGTCATGCAGTCTCCAGTTTTCTCCCGAAGTAGGTCAGAGTCAAACTGACGACTATCTAGATCAGATGGTCATGATTGGTCCCAAATTCCCTTCGGATAAATGGATCTCGTTACATCATGAGTTTGGTGTTTATATTTTTTGATGCTACAGCAACTCCATTCTCCCAAAGTGGGACTTCGTTGAAGTACCATACGCGAAACCCTCCACTGGTTGATCGAACAATCAAGAAGGGTTCCCAATGGAATCCATATATCAATGAATCAAAAAATTTCACAACTCCAATATTTGGGAGTTTTGGTCGTTGTGAAGTTGTGACATTCTGGAATTTTGAACCCCCAAAACTCCGAAGGTAATAAGCACTTACCATCATTTGGACTAGCGAAAGGTTCCCCAAACTTAGTCATATGGGTCCTCTGAAAATCCTCATGGGCTACACACTTAAATCTTGGCTAGGAATTTTTTAATGTTGTGGACATGAGTGTTTGGTTACATAGGTGAAAGGTGTGAAGGGTACGACCCTCGGTTTCATTCTACAACCGTTATACCTCCTAATCTTACAAATACTTCAAACGAGGTGAGGGAATACTCATTGTGCTTCTCCTAGAATTTTAGAACTTAAATAGTTCTTAATCCCTGCACATATTTCCAAGGTTCTATGCACCTTTGCACTACCCCTCCTGATCTTAATAGACCCCTTTCTCAAGAGATCCAAATGACTGGAAGCATAAACATGCACATATGAAAATTGTGCCTGTGGTTATCAAAATCATAGTTCTTTTCCTTTAATTCAAGACACTACAGGGGGATCGAGAGATTACGTATACCATTCATACTCGACCATATAGGTCCTTAATTAATACATGACCAGGTGAAATGAAGAGAAAAATAGTCAAATCATCAAACAAACATGCACATCCTCAAAACATTCATGGGATATTCAACCTTATTTTACTATCACAATTCAGTTATACAGGGTATGAGAATACTTATCTAATACAAGATGCAGCCAACCAACCGACTGTGGGTGTTCACCTTTCCACCCGACCATAGGATCATAGGAATTCAATCTTAACACTCTAGTGATATCATGGCCAATACTTCAAGGCTTCACCCCCACAGTCAGTCGTTGGAAATATAAACAAAATACATTTACATCATTCACATGCCATAGCATGGTAATCCTAATTAATGATTATTTACAAGCTGGGGGAAACAGAGGTATTACAAATATTTCTTAAAATAAAGGGTATTGCATTCATCACCTATAATAGGTCACTATAGAATTTTTAACACATATGAATGAAATAATTTCTCATTCTTTTGGGAAGCCATGAAAACCAACATCTAGGGTCGATTATTTATCTTATAAATTTGAGGAGGATCAATCCCTCTTTTCCTTAGCTTTACTTATTCCAGTTTGGCTTGAGGAATCTTGTCAAGAATGGTTGTAAAATTATAATATTGTTCAATTCATACACCAACTTGAGGAACATCCTAGCCCTCCTAAAGGGTATACATGGTAATGGAATCATTGAGGTATAAATGTTGCATTGTTCTAGTAAAAAAACATCCTTAAAACAAATAGTCTTAAAGGAATTTCATTCATCACCTACAATATGTCACTATGGATTTCATAAAACATTTGAATGAAATAAGATCTCATTCTTTTGGGAAGGCATGAAAACCAACACCTAGGGATTTGTGGTAACCTATGACATTTTCCATAGAAACAAGGGTAAGACAATAAATATGACAGGGAAACTACATCCACGGTTGATCCCAACATATATATGGAATAACATCTCTATGGATTTTATAGTTGGACTTATAAGAGAAAGAAACAAATTTGTGATCATGGTTGTAAGTTTTAAACCTATGAAGTAAAGCAATGCATACAGATTCTTAAGAAAAACATAAATTAATCAATGGTTCATACACATAGTACACATAGATTTACGTTGGAAACCCTTAACTGGGAGAAAACCAACTTTCCTTGGCGTCTCACCTTTCAACTCTTTATTGTATTAATTTCACCATTCACCATACAATATATATAATTTTTTAGGTATTTTGTAGCTACCAAAACCCTAATCCCTTAATCTGGGATTAATTTATAAAACCGCTAAAAATAGAAATATCCGCTAAAATTCAGACGTAGTTGTCGAATCTGACATGCCCACACACACACATGCAAATAATATAACAAATACCCAACATTATCCCACTTGTTGTTTTATTTTCATACAGGGGTTCACAGGATTACATAGTCAACAATCCAGGGCAACAATGCCCATTTTTACTCTACACCAAGAGAACTTATCTGTGCTCACAAACATTGTCAATGAATCTGCAACATTGTTCAAAGTGTCAACCTTTTCCAACAACACCTTATTTTCTTCAACCATGTCTCTCACAAAGTGATACTAAACATCAATATACTTTGTCTTCGAATGATAAGCAGGGTTCCTTTCCAGGAAGATTGCACTCTTACTGTCACACCCTAATCTCACTGCTTTTTCTACCAACCCAATACCTGAACACAATCTATGTAACCATATTGCTTCCTTTCTTGTATGAGTGGCTGCCATGTATTCAAATTTTGTAGTTGAGAAGGACACTACATCATGCCTTTTTCTCATCCAACTAATTTCTCCTCCAAATAGGTTAAACACATACCCACTTATGGATCTTCTGCGATCTATATCTCCAGCCAAGTCTGCATCAACAAAACCATGTATGCCCACCACTATGTCCAATCTTGCTCTTCCTTGGTAGCGCAATCCATAATTTTTAGTGCCACGCAAATACCTGAAGACCCTCTTTACTATTGTCCAATGCTCCCTCCCTGGTTTTGACATATACTTGCAAAAAACTCCCACTGCATGTGAAATTTCCATTCTAGTATAGACCATTCCATACATCAAACTACCAACTACACTAGCATATGGAACATCAAACATGTTCTCTTCTTATTCATGTGTCTTGGGACACTAATTTGCAAATAAATTTACACCTATAGGAATAGAAACCTTGATCGGTTTACTTCCATGCATATTAAACCTATGTAGTATTGTCTCAACATATTTTCTCTGATTCAACCAGAGTTTCCTATTTGCACGATCTCTTTTAATCTCCATTCCTAGAATGAAGTTAGCAGGACCGATATCCTTCATGTCAAATTTGGAGGATAGATGTGATTTAACCTCCTTGGTAGCATCCATGTTATTTCCTACCAGCAACATGTCATCAACATACAACACTACATAAATGAAGTGATTACAAACCTGCTTGGAATATACATAGTGATCAACCATGCTTCTCAGAAATCCCAATCAAAGGATGTATGTGTCAAAATTTTGGTACCACATCCTAGGTTATTGCTTCAGACCATATAGTGACGTATTTAGCTTACATACTCTTTATTTCCCTTCACTACAAATCCTTCTGGATGCTTCATGTAGATTTCTTCTTTCGGATCCCCATGTAGGAATGTTGTCTTCACATCCATTTGTTCCACTTCAAGATCAAAAGAAACAATAATAGATAAAAGAAATCTAATAGAAGTTAACTTGGCAATAGGAGAAAAAATCTCACGAAAGTCAATTCCCTCTACCTGGGAATAACCTTTTTCTACTAACCGATCTTTTTATTTCTCCACTTTTCCTTATGCATTACACTTATTCTTAAACAACCATTTTCTACCAACAATTTTTTTTCCAGCTGGAAACTCAACTATATACCATGCTTCATTCTTATCCAAGGAATCCATTTATTCAACCATGTCCTTCTTCCAGAGTTTACTATCCTCTGAATTCACTTCTTCCCTTACAGTTATGGGATCATCATCAATAATATATAAAGAAAAATTAGAATGAAAATTAGGTGGAGTATACCTTTCTGGTTTCCTTCTTTCCCTCACCGGTCTCATCAATACTCTGGTATGAGATTCTTCTTCTTCTACTTCATCTTCTTCATATGATTCAGATTTTGCATCATCCAACTCAAAATCTATTTTCTCGGGTTCTTCTCGCCTTGGTAGGAATTATTGTTTGGAAAAATCGTTTACCTCTCTAAAAACAACATCCCAAATGTAAATAGTCATCTTAGTTTCTGGGTTCCAAAGCTTATAACCTTTCACACCATCTTTATAACCCATAAAGATACACTTTTCAACTTTATTATCCATCTTACTCCTATTTTCCTTTGGAACATGTACATAAGCATCACAACCAAACACTTTGAGATGTTCAAGAGAGGGTTTCTTACCAGTCCATACCTCATGTGGAGTTTTATCATCCAGCGTTGATGAGGGTTGTTGGCATAGGGGAAGAACTAGGGTTCAATGATACAACAACACACCAAAAAAACCCTAACTACCGGCCCTTTCGGCAACACCTACAAAGCAGATGAAGTCTCACCCAAGATAGAGGCAGGGGTGGTGGAAAGACTCCAGTGTCTGCAACCTTAGTTGGGACACATATTTGTGATTCTAACACTTAACAGAGCACTTAGCAGTTATAGTTCCTCAATATCCAGTCTTACTTTACAACGCAGTTAAACCCTAATTACAAAGCATTGTAGTATTTAACTAGATCTACTATATTCAAGAACTAAGAACATCCACATAGGCCAGATCTAGTATTCATCCATACTATTAAGCTCATAGAATTAACATATCTATATACCATTCATCTATATCGAAGAACTAAGAAAACTAACATATAAACACATCACACAAATAATAGCAACACAACATGTACGTGGTTCACCCCCACCCTGGGGCTACGTCGACCAACTCTTCATCTTATTTATTATCTTCTTCAATCAGTTACATGCACATAGCCACAAAAACCCTACTTCGCATAGAATATGAGATATGTGCACCTCGCTAGATCCTCCTTCATTGAGCTAGGTTACAACACTAAGCCTCTTCTCAATCTCTTACACTCACTTGCACCAAGCTCTACAAGCCTCATTCAGTATGCACAACAACAATCTCCACTCAACACTTAGCACTTTCGATCACATAGATCAAAATCTAGCACTTAGCACCACTTACAACTGATTCCTCATTACATCGCCTAGTTTTCTATATATATTACAAAATTGGTCCTAAACATGGGTAAACCCATGGGTCGACATTACCATACCCTTTACATAATCCGAAAACCCAAAATCCCTAAAACAGGGTTGAGATCCCGCGATCTCCACTTTGTCTTGCGCTCCTTCTTCGACAACCTGTCGAAGTCCCAAAAATAGGTCAAACCTGACCAAGTATCCTCAAAAATTGGTCAAGGGTCAAAAGGCCCCCAACACTCACTTGTAACTCATCCCTAGTCACTCTAATCTGGATAATTATGCCTCAAAATACTCGAGCTTGGCTCGAGTTGTTTCGACTTGTTGTTGTGCCACGACCTCCTGTTCAGCGAACTCTTATATGATTTCTTCGTTGACAGGTCCCTCTAGGCAATGTTTGGATGTAGTGACGACTTGCTCCAGTTCTTCTCCTCGGCCTTCGATCTCTATGAAAATTTGGTAAGCCTCACCCTGTATAGGTTGGAGCCTTTGAGTCACTTCCATGACTTTTCTCTAAATGGTGTGGGCCTATTGTTGGGCAGTGCGCTTCTCTTGGGATCGCTTCATCCTTTCAACAACTGACAGGGGCTTCAACATCACTTGTATTGTTTCTGCTTGATATTTTACCTCTTGGAGTTGTGACTCCAGTGTCTTTAGTTCTGGATTCTAAATGAGTCTCTCATAGGTCTGGGAACTATGATCACTCAATTTCTTACATTCCATGGCGAGGCCTTTGATTATTTCAACTGTGCTTTGAGCAGATGCTTCTCTTTGATCCCTCACATCCTACGGAGTGTCGGGCACTGCGTGGAGCTCTAATTCTACTATTCTTTGTTGTAGTTGTTGGATAGCTTCCCTGAGCTTCTCTACTTGATGCTCGACTTAGTCTTCTGCATGTGGTTCTAATCCTATCATAGAGAGAAGTTCTTTGTTGACTGCTTCTTTCACTTCAAACTTCTCTACGAGAAACTGTTCATTTTCTTGTTGAATATGTGCTTTCTCCTTTTCAAACTTCATCTGGAGAGAAACCTTCTCCTGATATGCAAGTCGATTTTGTTCTACGAGTACTTCTTTTAATTTCTTCAAGGCCTGGGTGGCTTGTTCTGTTTCTTCTTGTGCTCGACCAAAGCGAGCTTCGGTTGCATCTACTAGTCGATGGAGTTGAATTGGCTCATCTCCCAACTCTCGTTCTCCCGATGGAAGGGGCATAGTGGACACTGTGCGGCTGGAATGAAGGGCATGTTGTACCCGTCAGAGTTTGACCTCAATTCTGTCGTACATTTCCTTCTACTTGGCTTCTTGTTTCTCTATGATTTCTTGTGAGGCGTCGTTTAGGGCTGCTATGATGAAGTCAAAATCATCGGTAGTGAGTACAATGTGCATCTTGGTCATGGTGGCTCTGGATTTCTTCCGAGAAGAAGGTTTCAGGGGAGAAACCTTCCTCTTCTTCAGGGAATCGGTCTCATCTCTAGGTGGTGTTACTTTGTATTGTTTTTGTTCAACTTATTTTCCATTTATCTCTTCTACTTCATCATCACCCCCCCAGTCAGGTGATACTGAAGCAGTATTTCCTAAGGCGTTGCTTAATTCTTGGACCTCTTCGGTCTTCTTCCTTCTGCTGGGTCAGGGTGTATCATGCTCTTTGTGCGTGGTATCTGAGTTGTCAGGGTCATACATCTTTGGAGGGTCTATGGGAATAAGGAGGTCTTCCAACTAGTCCTTAGTGATATCCTCAAGGTCCTCTTCTGTGAGCTTGTAGTACGATTGAAGTTCCTCCTTATGCTCATCTGCTCGTGTTGTAATGTAGATGAAGTGTCGATCAACGTGGAAATTCATCAGGGGTTGGAACCTCTGTAGGGTGTTCAGAGTCATGCAAGGTTCAGCTTTGATGGATCTCTTCAGTTGGAGGTAATATGTGTGAAAAAAAATATTCGACTTCCACTATTTGTTCATATCACTCGAGTACCAGAGTGTGGTGAACTTCACAGTAAGCGGCTCGAACGACTCGATATCCTTGAAGGTCTCACCTTTCGACATCTCCCAGGAAACAAATGTGATGAGGATCATGAGCCATCTAAAGTGAAACTTATATCCTTGATCCCGTGCTTCGCGACAGTCTAGTTCCAACTGATTAACTAGGTACTTCACCCAGTTCATCTGTAGGCCTTCCACGCACTTCCCTGCGGGGTCAATGAAAAACCCTGTGACTTGTGTGGGTCTTTTATTTCTTACTATTTTTTCATCTATTAACTGGCATGATAGTCGCACTGCACCATTCTGGATGGAGGCTACCTTGTAGCCTCGCGTCCCCTTCTCAACATCGTTGTAGGTTTCCTTAATCTTCTGTGCGAGTGCGCGATCTATAGATTTTCCTGGATAGAACTCCTGCGAGTTGGGTCCTTGCATACTTAATCCGGTGATCCTATGGATCAACGTTAGATCAACTGTGATATGGTGTTCAAGCCATAATTAGCTGCCATGGTAACATGAAAGTAGTATCTTGACACATGCGTTAACTTCCTGGTTTCTTTCGAAGTGTGGGATTTGAATTACATTCAATAGGGTGGATTGTGTGACGTTCATCGTCCATAGTTGGGGGATTATCTTTGAGTTCTTCCCCTTCATCCTGGTAAAGTATTTATATGGGGTGAGCATTCTATGGTTCTTGTGATCTCTGAGGTTAAAGTCGTTGAACTTCAATACTACGATCTTGTCCTGCTGTGCTCGAACTGTGCGTATCCCCTTCGAGAGGTATGTAGTAACCATGGTGTACTCGAAATATCTTGGTACACTATCTCAACTCACCGCGCCAGCCAGAGGTAGGATGTATTCGAGAAATATGGCCGGGGTTAGCTTCACATTTTCTAGGTCATCTCTGTGCTTGGTTATATTTTATGTTGTTGGTCGAGATGGATCGAATCTGTGAGAAGTCGATGGGGAGGCTTGCACTTCTCTCGTCGACGATGCTTGTATACCCAAAAACATTATTCTCTCAGACATTACTCATTTTTTCATGAGGTCGATGGGTACCTCCTTCACAAACTCTTCAATTGCGCTAAGTTCTTCGGACATACACACTCGTGGTTGAATATCTTGGGTTCAAAGAGTAATTTCTCAATGCAACGGGATGGATGGCGATAGCGTGATGATCAATGTGAAAAATAAACTAATATGTGGGATTATATAATCAAGGTTATCAAAAGTGTTCTTAGTGCATGGATCGAGAGAATAAATATATAACTTGGAAACTGATCTCTTGCAACGGGTGAGAAGCCTTCATTAACTCATTTCTATCCATTATGGTGTGGTCCCAATGGTCTGGTGGTGAACTTTCTGACCATAAATTCCTTTCTACCCATTCGGGGCATCGGTCTAACGATTATACTGTTCCTAATGGATATATTTATTCACCATGGTGAAGTGCCATGTGACATTGTTCTGATATCTTGACAAAGTTCCAATTTTGAAAATTTTCCTTCTGTGAAGTTCCCTCTGGAACCTTATGTAATTTTTCAATCTTTTCTCTCTTCTTACTGAGTTTTCTATCCTTCTTTCCATGAGCTTCATCTCAATATCCCTTTTTCCATTCTGATTCTTATCTCCTTTTGAATAGTAACTTTGTGTTGTTGAGGTTCTTTCCTAGGTTTCAAGGGAAATACTTCTTCTTTATCTAGGCTAGGTGCTTCAGTCTCTTGTGAGCCTTCTTGTGTTCTTCCATCTTTGACATCCCACTCTTTGATTTTAAATAGATTCGATCTGTTCTCATGTTCTTCAATCAAGCATGCGATCCTCCTAGTCATGAAATATTTCAACTCTTGCTTCAAGCTCTAAGACTTATTCTTCTTTCCTTCTAGTGTGATCCCTTCTAATCCAAGGTTTTCCTAGTAACATATAAAATGGGGCATTGTTCTCAGTAAATTTAACAACCTCAAAATATTTCTCTGTTGAAGTTCCATTAACATTCATAGATATCTGGGTAAGTCTTCCACATAGGGTTATCATTTTTCCTCTAAATAATCATATTCCTCCCAATGAAGGAATCATAGTAGGCTCCCCTAAAAGTTCCCAAGTTCCTTCTGTCATGATATTCACTTGTGTTTCCTCATCGAGAACATAGTCAATGTTGAAGTCTCCTATTCTTTCTTCTGTGCATTCTTTTTCTTTGAAGATATCTGATAAGTTGGTATGTCGGTGGTCATTCAAGGTTTCTTTCATCTGTAGAAATACTTTCTCTGATTCTTTCTGGGGTTCTACCATAATCTCAGTTTCTAGATTTGCCTTACGGTTTTATTGGTTCATATTCATTCTTTCAACCTTAGTAATCATTCTAGGGCAATCCAATACTCCATGGTCCATAGTTCTACATAGAGACAACTAGATCTTCTACCAGAGCATTCCTTAGCCAGATTTCCTGGTCTTCTACAACTGTAACAAAGGGTTAATCCTCGTTTTCTTTTAAATGATCCCCAACCTTTCCTGTATTGCATACTAGGATCATAGTAGCTAACCTGCAAAAAATTCTTTCTAGGATCATGCATCTATTTTTTAGTCCAAAAATTCTCTATATGCATAGGCATAACATATCTTTCACTATTCTTATCATATCTACTCATATCAAATCTTCTTTCATCTATCAGTGCCCTAGTTTCAATCTAGGACAAATCTTATCAAACATACCTAGGTCCATACTTTAGAAACAAAAATTTCCACTAATATTATCTTCAACAGAGCACAAAGCTTCCAGATCTAAAACTTTTCACTATTCTTTCCTTTAACAAAGCATGGAGCTTATAGATATTACCTCTTTTCTTTATATTTGACCCTTTTTCTTGGCACAAAGTTTCACAGGTCAAGTGGAATGTTGTGCACTAGGGAAACAGATCTATGCACAGAGTTGTCACATTTTCAGGTCAGATCTTCGCACAGATCTTCTTTTTCCTCAGTTCCTAGCAATCACAGTTTTTGTCCCGACAACGAAACCATTTGTTGGCCCAGGGGCAGACCCAGATTTCAACACTACAACAAAACCTAACTACTGACCCTTTTGTCAACACCTATGAAGCAGATGAAGTCTCACTTGAGGTAGAGGAATGGGTGGTTGCAGGACTCCAGTGTCTACAACCTTAGCTGGGATACAGATCTGTGATTATAACACTTAACAGAGCACTTAGAAATTATTGTTCCTCAATATCCAGTCTTAGTTTACAGTGCAGTTAAAACCTAATTATAGAGAATTGCAGTATTTAACCAGATCTACTATATTCAAGCACTAAGAACATCCACATAGGCCATATCTAGTATTCATCCATACTATTAAGCACATAGCATTAACATATCTATCTACCATTCATCTATATAGAATCACTAAAAAAGTCAACATATAAACACATCGCACAAAGAAGAGAAACACAACATGTATGTGGTTCACCCCCACCCTTGGGCTACATCCACCAACTCTTCAACTTCTTTATTAGCTTCTTCAATCAGTTACATGCATAGAGCCGCAAAAACCCTACTCCACATAGGACAGGATATCTGTGCACCTCACTAGATCCTCCTTCCCTGAGATATGTTACATCACTAAGCCTCTTTTCAATCTATTACACTCCCTTTAACCAAGCTCTACAAGCCTCATACAGTATGCAAAACAAAAATCTCCACTCAACACTTAGCACTTTCGATCACATAGATTGAATTCTAGCACTTAGCACCACTTACAACTAACTCCTCATTACATCGCCTAGTATTTTATATATATTACAAAATTAGGCCTGAACATGGGTAAACCCATGGGTCGACATTCCCATACACTTTGCATAATCCCAAAACCCAGAAATCCCTAAAAATGGGTCGAGATCTCTCAATATCTGCTTCATCTTGCACTCCGCCTTCGATAGCCTGTCTAAGTCCCAAAAATAGGTCAAACCTAACCAAGGATCCTCAAAACTTGGGTCAAGGGCCAATAAGGGTGATCAATTGACTAGGTAAAATGTTGTACCCACTGCTTCTTTCTAGAATTCTTGTCCTAACTCAACACCACTAAGCATGCTCCTTTCTTTCTCCATCAGTTTCATGTTCATCCTTTCTGCAACTCCATTATGTTGAGGTGTGTATGGAGTAGTCTTCTGCCTTTATATACCACACTTCTTACAGAATTCTTCAAATTAATATTCGTAGAATTCTCCACCATTATCTGTCCTCAATACCTTTATTTTCTTCTCTGTCTGATTTTCTACCAAAGCCTTAAACTCTTTAAATTTATCAAATACCTCATATTTCTTTCTAATAAAATAAATCCATGTGTTCCTTGAGAAATCATCTATGAATGAAACATAATACACATATTTACTTAGTGATGGAATAGGCACAAGTCCAAACACATCACTGTGTATCAACTCTAAGATCCCCTTTGATCTTGTAGCACCATATGGGAATCTTAATCGATTATGTTTACCATATATTCAATGTTCACAGAAATCAAAATCCAGAGTGAAATTATACATACCTTCAACCATACCTTTACCGTGTAGTGTTTGAAGGCCCTTTTCTCAAATATACCCCATTCTTTGATGCCACATCATGGTCTTCTTTACAAGGACAATATTGGTATTGTATTCTTTATTTATCTACTCAGGGACAACGAAACTATTACACCCATTAGTATAAGTGCTTCCCAACAACTTGTACAAAGTTCCACACTGAACACCCCTCATCAACACCATTTCTCCTAATACCATCTTGCAAGTTCCCTTTCCCAATACAGTACCACTTCTACATCATCCAACTTGCTTACAGATATTATGCTCCTGGCTAGTTTTGGAATGTGCAGAACCCCAGGGAGATTTCTAATCCTTCCATATTTAGCAACAACTTAACCCTTCCATGTCCCATGATTTTGGTTGTCGATTCATCTCCTAGGAATACATGACCACCATCATATTTTTCATATTCATAGAACCACTCCATGTGAAGAGTCATATGATATGACGCACCTGAGTAAATTAACCATACACCACGGTCTGCATGTGTACTTGTAGATTCTAGGTAAACATCACCTCCTTCTTCAGTGGAGGTTTTCACCTCTATGGAAGAGGTATCATCAGATCCCTTTGGTTTATGAACCTTTTTAGACTTGCAATCTTTCTTATAATTCCCTATTTTACCACACTTCTAGCATTTCCTCAAAAAAATTCCT
>ML782699.1:384534-411816 GCA_009831015.1 Picea engelmannii
CATGTCTTGGGTACGACCTCTTACAAATAGATCATATGTGCTCTGTCTATCCATGATTTTCCACCTCATATATTCATATAACAAGGATGCAACTACATCCTCATACTTCAATGTAGATTGATTGGTACTACCAATTGCTACAACCAGATTATCCCAAGAGTCTCGCAAAGAACATAACAAAGTAATACACTTATCTTATTCTATAATCATAATATTAATAGATACCAGTTGACTTACCAGAGTGTTAAATTCATTTATATGTTATGTCACAGAATATCCATCGTCCATCCTAAGATGATACAATTTCTTTCGAAGAAACAACTTGTTTACCAGGGACTTTGATTGATACAAATTCCCTAACTTATCCCATAGTTCCTTGGTCGTATATTCTTGTTGTGGGTGGGAAATACCTCCTACGAACTAGCACTAAGGTTTTTACCATGCATGCAGAAATGACCTAAAGATTCTTACTTTTTACCATCATCCCATGCCTAAACCTCGTTACTCCTATGTAAATACAAGGCTCAAGAGATTAAGTTGTCGTACCTTATTTTTCGTGTTTTGATTTCAATCCCTTTTCGCACTTGCTCGTTCTTTGACTGCAACTCTCCTCCCAATGTTGACCTACATTCACTAAATACAAATAGAGAAATCCACATGCATTTGATATATGAACTAATAGGTTAGAGATTTAATCAATCATACAATAAATATTCCAATAATGACAATTTCATATGGCGGGATGGGAAAAACAATTATTTTATTAACTTCACAATGATACCTTACAATGATAAAGTCAACCACTTCTCCTCGATCCTGGTCCTGGGCTCTTCTTCCACTATTTTCCAACTACTTTTCTCTATACTTCTCTTTGTACAAGGATGGCTAAAGGTTGGGACAAAGGGAATGCTTAATCGGGTATAGTTTCTTTACTATTATTCTCCTCCTTTCAAATGGGAATCCTAACACTTATTTTATAGGCTAGAAGAAGCTAGGTATTTGGTCAAGTTACCAGCCATGCATGGCCGAAAGGTTTAGTTAACTTACCCAAAGTTGTGTGTTTCATCAAAAAATTTCCTTTTTCTGTCATTTTGTAGGTACACGTGGGTTGTCTTGGGTCAATTAGCATGTACACGCATGCAGTAATGGAGCAGGGCGTGTGGGCCTTTATAAAAGGGGTTTTTAAGAAGAGTTGTTCAACAGTGTTTTGGCAAAGAAGGAATATGATATGGCTTGATGCCAGGTAAGCATGTCTGGTGCAAATTAGGGTTATAACAGATGCCCCCTAATGTGTGAGGTTAGAAGAGCATCTGATGGCCGAAATACATTAACAATCTTCACCAGCATTCCAAACAAGTGAGCCTAGGGACCAGAAATCGTGAGGTGCCTTCTGCAAAATAATAATTGTCTCACCGAGGCAGGCATACCCATGCTCGAGATGAAATAAAATCATGGCTACCAATCAAATACATTGTAGATCCATGTCATATAACTATATAAAGTGTAGACGTGAGAAATACATAATGGAGCTACATCTCGAAATCAAAAAGATATACATGTAGAGTATCCATCTTCTAGAAGCTGATGAGGCCTGATGGCTGGAGATGAGATCTTCAGAGCTTGAGCAACAACTTCAAAATATTCAAAACTTAGGTAGGAGTGTAATATGAGTGTACGAATTCACTACCCAGAGGTCTTCGACGACTCGTCGGTCATGGACTAGAGGATATTGATGAACAAACTGAAGGCTTCATTGATCTCGAACAAAGACTTGATTGAACTTTTGGGATGGCTAGGCATGATGGAAAAGGACAAAATGTAGAGGGGATGAATCAGGATTGGTAAAACTTCCCTTGAAAAATAGCACGAAAACTAATGAGACTCAGGAAGCATAGCATTTGACATAAGTTAACAATGCAGGAGGCAACACAAACTCTCCATATGTTTGGAAGAATAACCAAATGGAGGAGGACACAACTCTATGTAGCGAGAAAAGATTCATAAGGTTGTATTAAATCCCAAAGTTTGACAAACAAACAGATAGATGTGCTTTATCCAATGACGACTCATTATGTTGCCAATACAAAGAAACTACTTTTCCCTTCCTCTTTTTGGGGTATATTTGATTTTTTTGTCTTTTTCAATAATTTTGGAAAAAGAATAAAAGAATGTTATGTTACAAAGGAGGAATGAGTGTCGCAAACATACAAGTTGGAGGCACAAGGACAAGACTGATGTTCAAAGAAAGGACACTCAGGAAAAATCCCCTCTGGAACCAAAGGTGTCAAGACGAAGAGGCAAAGTGCTACAGGGGTTGCGTATAAGGCATTCTTTAGATGGTTCAGTTGAGAGAAACATGGAGTCGACATTAGAACAAAGATGCAGGTATGCAAACACAGTTAACAAAACACACAATGGTAATGTCCTTTGATGTAAGTTTAACGAGCCCAGAGAAGGTAAGCTCGACGGTTTTTCATATTTAGAGAGTCTGAAAAAACATAAAAGGAGACTCTGATGGGGTACCTTTTTCGAAAGTAGTCTAGTCGGTTTGAAAAAAGGGGTAAATTAGCACCGAAAATATGTCTATTCAAAACCATTTTAACGAGTGTGATAAAGACAAGATCACTCGACCATTTTTTCATTTTTAAGGAGTCTGAAAAAAGATTAACTATGGACTCCGCCAGGAATGTTCTTCTGGACCATTTTAACGAGTGTGAAAGAATAAGGTCACTCGACGATCTTTTCAATTTTAGGGATTCTGAAAAGAGCTTAACTATGGACTCCGTGGGGGTTCCTTTTTCGTACATTTAGTCCCTCAGGCCCGAAAAAGGGTTAAAATGATACCTGAGGGTACTCTTCTAGAGAACTGAAGTTCCTTAGAGTATACCTTTGTTCGTAAAGTTGACTGTTTGGACCGAAAAAGGGGTAAACTGCTGCCGTACAGATGTGACTTCAAATTTCAATTTAACGAGAATGAAAGGACACAAGATTTCTCATCAATCTTTTCATGTTTAGAGGGTCTGAAAAGGGCTTAAAAGAAGACCCATGTAAGGAACGTTCTTCTGGACCAATTAAACGAGTGTGAAGAAACAAGGTCACTTGGCAATCTTTTTATCTTTAGGGAGTCTGGAAAGGGCTTAAAGAAGACTCCATGGGGGTTACAACTCAGGTATGAAACTGGTTCAGGTAGATCCCACTGCTAGGCTCAGACCAGGAGTCTCTTCGATAGTCAACTTGGGAAGTCTCCCAAAAGGGAAGAAAACACAAACCACAGTGTAAGTCCTCCCACAGTATAAAAACCATAGTCATGGATTCAAGGATAGCCTTATCTGAAGGTAATTCAAAATCCGAGAAATCATGCAAACGAGGGTTGACAGTCCCAAAGGGTGAAGTGAACTGACCATACTCCATATGATGATGGAGAGTTTGGCCAGGACTGGTAGAGTCTATCAGCGAAGAGTCATGAGAACGAGGGCTTGAGGATGTACAAACAACGAGATCAAACTCGGAAGGATACTCAAGCCTACTTGGACCAAGAGGGGGAATCAAGAGCTCCCATGCCCCCATTGGATACACCAATGGATCAAATGTTGATTCCAAGTCTTGAGAAGGAAACATGATTGCATAGGTTACTGCTCAGAAGAAATTGAACACCGAGGATAAGACGCCACATAATTAACCCATGGCGGGGTGGAGTCTACACGAACACTAGGAATATATAAAGGGGAAGCCTGAACTAACACTTAATTAGGATGGTGATTATCATATGTCAGCTGGTCAATAGTGACAATGCTTCCATTGTGAGGGAAATGCATCACTCGAAAGAGCGTAGATACCACAACTTTCATAGCATATACATAATCACGCCCGAGAAGCATATTGAAATCTAACGGGCCTTGCACCACTATAAAATCGACATGGACAGTCTTCCCACCTAACGAGATAGGTAACTGAGGAAGAACCCGCAAATATTCACTAGGACATCTGTCAAAAGCCAACAGTTCATGCAAAGAAGAAACAAGCTCGAGAGATCCCAAGACTTTCCAAACCGAGGAGGATAAAATACTTGCAGAGGATCCTTCATCCATGATACATTGATAAATGTTTGTTGAATTAACTTCAACCCTTATTTGAAAGGGTGCAGAGGAAGGAAGATGAGGCTAAACAAGGTCATTCCAATCAAAGGAAACCATCCTAGGGCTTGGAGGGGGTGTTCTCGGAGCGAGCAGAATGCCCCCTTGTTCTGAAAATACTGAACCGGAAATGCTAAAAACATAGTCGGTAGACACGTCACTCCCCAAAAGAAGAGTGGAATCATCCGATGACTACATCGGCATGACCACTTTTTCAACCAATGGCTGAATAGGTTGCGAGACTGCATGGTCTAAAGGCACCTCACCCCCTGTTGACACTCGGAACTGAATTTGGGTTGCATGCAAATCAATCCTGAGGCAACCTTAAACCGCTTTGGATTGGAAGCTGCCCCTCCCAACCCGAGAGGGATATCTCGAACAATGTCACAATATGATCTTCAGTAAGCATGAAAAGGTGGGCAAATTTATGGGTAAATGATGGTTTTGGATTTTAGATTTTGGGGGTTGGACCAGGCAAACAGTCCATTGGGCATGGAGTCAAGTGAAAACCGAAGAAAGGAGCTAATAGCAGTGATCGTATAACTTGTGGAAAATGAGTCAAAGTAAGTCTATATTTCAGCAATTGATAATCATGATGTGGTAGTAGAAAAAGAAAAGAAAAGGCCATCGCAGTGAAAGCATCTATCAAGGAGGAATTCTCACTACAATTTTAGAGGAAAAAGACAGAAGGATGATAACTAGATGCAGAGCACTTATCTCGAACGAATTCTGATCAATCACCATAGAAATGCAACACATATATATCAATTGTGGGTAAGGAGCATATAAAATGAATTCCAAACAAACTTAACACAGCTGAAGAGGAAGAAATAAACAATATGATAATGACAACAGGGAAAACATACTGAAAGAATCGATCGTGATGAATCTCACGGTCTCAAGTAAATATGTCTTCTGTATTACTCCATTCTAGGCTTACAAAATAACTCAGCATACAAAGGAACCCCTCTTCACAAGAGGTTTTTCCCAGTTCGCCCCCGCGCCTCCCCTTTTCTCAGCCTCCTCCAATGATTATATCACCTATCACACTCACAATACGTTACATAAAAAGAAATATGAAACGGATTTCCTTCTGGAACTGTGCGACTGCCAGATGCTTTGTCGTTACTTGAACCATTTCTAATCATTTCCTCTCTTCAACTTTTGCACAGTGTTCCTGGACGGACTCAGTGTTTGCATGGCCTTTCAAGATTCTCCTTTCGTGCATTTAGATGTACCTTCTCTGTGTGAGAAATTTAAAATGATCTATCTCAGCTCTCAAACATTCTTCTCCACGTTCTTGGCTATATGTGTCTTTTATAATTGTTTAGTGAACAGTTTCGACAGTTGGACTTCATTCGGTTGAACAAACTGAAGTGAATGGTTTGAACCACCACTTTTTCTTCATTAATAAAATTCGTCATACATTATTTGTGATAACGGCCGGCCAGCGCACATATGACCCACTAAACTGTATGATTTTTATTTTCTGGAGCATGAATAATTATTTATCCCTCCAACATTTATTGGGCATGGAATTTTCCCTTTAGGTGGCTTACATAATTCATAATTCATCATCTCTGTAGTGTTGTTTTAGGACTAATTTTTAATGCAGGAATCGGTGGCGAATGACAGGGCCCAACCCAAGCACATCACCAATGACAAAACTCGTTAGTTGAATAGACGCTGGAGGTGTTGCATTTCTTTACTGCAATTTCAGATCCATGAGAGATGGAGAGTGGGAGACAAAGGCAGTAGAACGACCATTGTAATCAAGAGCATTATATGATAAAGATATGTGTGTAGCAGGGCCCCTACTTTCCTTCTTCTCTGATGCACTTAGTAACAGATCATTGTCAGTTGCCTCGACTCTTTGACTTGGAAGGATATTGTCAGCAGATACTGTTGTGGTAGCCAAAGTTCCCATATCCTATGAGTGAAAGACAAGGACTGTGTTATTTGACAAATTTGTGAGGCTCCTTATAGTTTGAATTGTCTTTAGAAACAATTTCTGCAGACAGTTGAGTTTCCATGAGAGTACTACCTACAAAAATCGATCTATTACCATCTGCCAATAATATCCCATCTTTTGCATGATTCGTCTCTTCAACATGAGTGTATTGTCTATTTTCCATGCACCCGTGTTTCTTAGTTGACAATGAAAGGTCAAGAGAAAAATCTTTCCAAAAATCACGCTTGGACCTATAAGAGCTGAAAAATCACAATACAGAAGAAGGTTGCCTCCCCTTCGTTTGGAGCGTTGCGTTGGAGTTTTCCAATGTTTGGATATGAATGAGACCAAAAATACATAGGAGACATCATACACGCGGGTGCCCCATTCCTTTTTCATTTTCGTCATCATTATCCATGTATTCGTCCCTGAATCGCTTCCAGTACCAATGCTTGGCCCACTGAAACATCATCTCTTCGATGGGAATGTTCTGTGTCTCTGGTAGGAAAACGTAAATGACGACGCTCATGATGAAGATCAAACCCCCGAATAGTAGGAATATCCCATACTTCAACTGACAGAGAAGTGCCAGGAACGACTGGGCGATTACCACGGTGAAGAACAGGTTGACGCAGACCACCAGGGTCTGCCCAGCGGAATGGGTTTCCATCGGGAAAATCTCGATGCACACCAGCCATGAGAGTGGACCCCACGACCACTCATACGTAGCAGTAAAAATACATATCAAGAGCATGATTCCAACATCGTAGCCCGTTGTAATTTTCTCACCTTTCCCGAATTTCAGCGCAAGCAATATGATAATAATAATGTGGCAGACGATCATTTGCATTCCACCCTCCATGAAGAGAAATCTCCGTCCAACCCTATCGATTGTGAACATTGAGATGAGAGCACCGAACGTTATGACTGTGCCTGTCATGATTGCGGAGTAGAGAAAGGCGTCTTTCCCCATTCCCAAGCTCTGGAAGATCACCGACGCATAGAATAGAAACGAGTTGTTCCCCGTCAATTGTTAGTGTTGAGTGTGAACCCTAACACCGTGTATGGTTCTCTTGATAGATGCACCAGGTACCAGATGGAAGGGTGGGCATTTTTATTTTTCACTCATCAATCCCTACAATTTCCTTGTATGTGTCCAGGACTCAGCTTGAAGTGCTTGATTTCCCTCCACGTTTTCACTGTGTCACTCTTAATTCATATCACAACCCAAACAAACTGCACATAAATTGATATCATTTTTCACAAAATAAAATGAATAACTCAAGTTGTCCTGTGCATGTAGACATGGTTAAATCCGAACGGTGAGGTATGGATCGTGAGCCATATCACAGTGCTAAACTTGGTAAACTCGAAGGATATTGTTGTTAAATTTGGGTGAAAGTGCCTAAGTAGGTTCGGAGATTTTCAATATCTGTTACAACACCCCCCAAAATAGGAGTGGGATCAGCCAATGACTGCATCAGCATGACCAATTTTTCAACCCATGGCTGAATAGGCTACGAGACTATATGGTCTAAAGGCACCTCACCCCCCAAAAGAGGAATGGGATCAGTCGATGACTGCATCGTCATGACCACTTTCTCAACCAATGGTTGAATAGGTTGGAAGACTACAAGGTCTAAAGGCACCTCACCCCTCAAAAGAGGAGTGGGATCAACCGATGACTGCATCGACGTGACCACTTTCTCAACTAATGGTTGAATAGGATGAGAGACTACAAGGTATAAAGGCACCTCACCCGTCAAAAGAGGAGTCGGATCAGCTGATGATTGCATCAGCGTGACCACTTTCTCAACCAATGGATGAATAAACTATGAGGAAACCTCAAAAGACTTAGAATCAGAAGAGCATGCAGATAGGGACCACAATCTTTGTACCTCTAGAATGCCAGGGCACAAATGAGTAAGGTGATCTCCCTTGCAAAGCTTACAAGGGAACTTAGGCTTACATCCTATCCATCTAGGTTTCTCAACAGAATTAATGCCACTAACATGACTAGAAGTGGTTGGTTGCACATCTCCAACATGACTTGCAGTGGTTAGTGATGGGTCAATAACATGACTTACAGAGGCTACAGACCTATTACCAGTATGATTAGCAGTGACTGGACTTTTTCCCCTAGCATGACTTGCGGAGGGTGGGTATGTGCCCCCAACATAACTTGCAGAGGCTAGGTATTGGTATTCAATGTGACTTGCAGAGGTTGTCAACCTATCTCCAACATGACTCGCAGAGGTTGGTGATTTCTTCTTCCTATTCTTCCTCTTTCTACTTCATTTAGACTTCTAGTTACTAGTAACTATACTTTCACTAGAGGTGGGAGAAGGAGGAGGAGAAGACATTTCTGACGAAGAAACATCAACAAGGTGCCCATGAATTAAGGTGCTTAACTGAGAAGCGTCAAGAGAATTCGGGACATTTGGAATGGTACCCAACCAAACCGGTAGTCCCACATTCAACCCAGGAATGTACAAAGTGGCCATCAAAGGGACACCAACGTTTCCGAAGAAAGGAAAATCACAAGAATCCCCTTGCGAAGGGGTTCCTTGGTTGGTATCATCGAGAACTTTAGCCATGAAAATCTTATGCACAGGTTCTCCCTTTGTGGGATCGTTCAAGTCTGTAAAAGTCTCACACACTGACTCTGAAGAACCAATGTTATCAAAACAACACCTCTAAAGAGGCGGCTCCACGTTTCTAAGCAGAAGACTGAAAATTCCTCTCAATCAATGAAGTGGACAGTCTATCACCCTAGGTCAGAGACCCAAATTCATGACTGACTAACTCACTATAGAAAACTAGGGATCACAGAGAACACACTAAAAGTTCATAAAGGTAAATCAAGAAAATGACTAACTAGTTGGAAGAACAGTTACACCGACCAACATTAGAGCAACTTATCGGTGCAAGTGAAACTCGAATATAGAAGCACCCTCTAGGTATAATATGCAAAGCGTGGCCCAATGTCTACCCTAGGTACTATGGTATACCCCCGCAGTCACCTATGTAAGTCCCTAGAAAGATAGGAAACTAGGTTGCCAGCGCGCAAATAGTCATCAGGCAGGTATAGTCAATAGTCGGGTAGACCACAATGAGTAGGGTATCAAGCCCGAAACCTATCAAGGGTGTCGAAAGAAAGTGGTCCGAAAGACAACTAAGGACCTCGAATGGATTCGAGACCCATGAAGCTACGTGGAAAATGCAATCGATGAAATCCTGAGACAAGCCCTCTATATGTGTTCTCCACTACGATTGGTTCGACTTTGGAGGGGTTATCTCCGCTACCTTTCTGCATGCAACCTCATGTTTATCCCCTATGTTAGAGAGGGGTCCCAGATAACTTTCATGATACTGGACTTTAACACTCCCTAGCATAGACTCTTATGCATGTTTTTCATCCTTGAAGAGTTTCCTCTCCAACCTAAATCAAGGCTCTAGACTAATCTAGTTGATGGACCCTACAAACATAAAGTCTAGTAAATTTTAATTAGTGTTCCTTTTACTTGCTTGATTTACTCAAAAAGGGTACGATAGTGAAATTGATGTTGTTAAGACTCTTGCAGAAAAAAGAAATGATAAGAACACCAGCAAAGAACGATTATCTTTCTTATTTTCTTTTTGAAATGATTTTAAAATTAGAAGAAAACACAACACTATGCTAATTTCTTTTTCTTTTTCAAATAACAATGCAAAGCAAATGGCAGGAAACAAAGAGATCTAACAAATTAAAGTTTTTATTATTTTCTTCCAATCACAACATAAATAACAAAATATTCTAAAAGAAACTGATGAATGCACGATTCATGGCCCCCCCCGGCCATGAGGGGGAATTTTTTGTTAAAATGCAACTCATTTTTCTTAAAATTTTAAGCTAAAAATAAGTTTAAAAAGCTAAGAAAAAAAAGAAATATTTTAATGAAAAAGAAAGATATGTTGTAATCAGACTTAAGTTGTTGACTTCTATGACAAAGACCAAGATTAAATCAAGGAAATCCCTGAGAGGTATAACTCTTGATAAGAAAGTGGACGATTGCCTCTCCTTAAAAAAAAAAATTCTCAACAGGCATGCTGCTGACAGTTTAATAGCCAGCATGTGCACGCAAGTTATGTAAGGTCAGAGCACATGTACATGCATGCAGGCCTTATTCAGACTGCATGTACCTTTGCAACTCCTCAAAAAAATAAAAATACAAGTAATCAAGCACTGACAGAGATTACTGGTATTGAGAACCATAATCTCTTGAAGACTCAGAAACTTACTTTGACAGAAAAAGAAAACAATTCAAGGAAAATTTCATAGAACAAAACTAATCCGAGGTGAAACCTAATCTACAAAATGCAAAAAATAGAGACTAGAATAAGTTCCAGAAAACCCTTGAGAAGGAGCACTTCTGACATGGGAGAGGATGACTACCTCCCTAAAAGAAATTTTCTGAAATCATACACGCGACTGACACTTCCTCAGCTAGCGTGTACACACGAGTTGTGTGAAGGTAGGGCATGGGTACACACATGAAGACCTTATACAGGATGCATGTACCTCTGTGGGTCCCCTAAAAAAAAATGCAGTCAAGCAAAGAAACAGAGATAACTGGTATGGAAGACCAGAATCTATGTTAGCTCAGACTTTTGTAGAAACTTTAAAAACAAGGAATGAAACCAGTTTTTAAAAATACCTAAGAAAAAATATTCCCAGAAACCATAGAGATCCCCAGTACGGTCGCCAACTCTGTTGTGGGTGGGAAATCCCTCCTATGAACTAGCACTAAGGGTTTTATCATGCATGCATAAATGACCTAAAGATTCTTACTTTTTACCATCATCCCATGCCCAAGCCCCATTACTCATATGTAAATGCAAGGCTCAAGAGATTAAGTTGACGTACCTTATTTTTCATGTTTTGATGTCGATCCCTTTTCGTGCTTGTTCGTTCTTTGAATGCAACTCTCTTCCCAATGTTGACCTGCATTCACTAAAGACAAACAAAGAACTCCACATGCATTTGATCTATGAACTAATAGGTTAGAGATTTAATCAATCATACAATCAATATTCCAATAATGAAAATCTCATATGGCGGGACGGGAAAAGCAATTATTTTATTAACTTCACAATGATACCTTACAATGATAAAGTTGGCCACTGCTCCTCGATCTTGGTCTTGGGATCTTCTTCCACTGTCTTCCAACTTCTTTTCTCTATACTTCTCTTTGCACAAGGATGGCTAAAGGTTGGGACAAAGGGAATGCTTAATCAGTTATAGTTTCTTTACTATGATTCTCCTCCTTTAGAATGGGACCCCTAAACCTTCTTTTATAGGCTAGAAGAAGCTAGGTATTTGGTCAAGTGATCGGCCATGCATGGTCGAAAGATTTAGTTAACTTACCCAAAGCTATGTGTTCTGTCAGCAACGTTCCTTTTTCCATGCTTTTGTAGGTACACATGGGTTGTCTTGGGTCAGCTAGCATGTACATGCATGCAATAATGGAGCAGGGAACGTGGGCCTTTATAAAAGGGGTTTTTAAGAAGAGTTGTTCAACAATGTTTTGGCAAAGAAGGAATCTGAGATGGCCTGATGCCAGGTAAGCATGTCTGGTGCAAATTAGGGTTATAACAATTCTCTTGAGACATTCAACAACACTGAATCTTCCAGGCAGAGTCGAATAGTACTCCTTTTCCTTCTGTCCAACTTCTCCCAATATTCCTTCGACATACCAATAGGTGGTGCACTAGTAGTTTGTGTACTAGTAGACTATTTGATTGTAGACTGTGTACTAGTAGGTTGTGTACCAGGATCCACAATGATCCATTGTTCTTTGTCTACTAGAATGTCCTCCATCTTGAGCTTCCATAGATCAAAGTTTTTACCATTGAACTTATCTATCTTGATTCTAGAAGAGCTCGCCATTCCTATTTCTACACTCGAATCACCACTACAAAATATCCCTCTAAACCCAGATTTATCACAGACCCAAGATAAAATTGATCTATCAAGACCGAGCCAAACCCTCGACAACAAAGGCGTCCCCTGAAGACAAAAATGAGCTATGATACCACATGTAATTTTTAAACCTATGAAGTAAGGCAATGCATACATATTCTTAAGGAAAACAAAAATTAATCAATGGATCATACACATAGTACACAAAGATTTACGCTGGAAACCCTTAACCGAGAGAAAACCAGCCTTCCTTGGTGTCGCACATTTCAACTCTTCATTTTATTAATTTCACCATTCACCATACAATATAAAAAATGTTATAGGTATTTTGTAGCTACCAAAACCCTAATCCCTTAATTCGAGATTAATTTAGAAATCCAGTAAAAATAGAAAAAATCGTCAAATGTAGTTGTCGAATCTGACATGCCCACACACACACATGCAAAGAATATAACACATGCCCAACAATGGTGGTAGTTGACCATATTTCCAAATATGTTCATTTGTGTGCCTTACCACATCAATTTAACCCCTCAGTTTACAAAGTCTTCCTTAACCATATTTTAAGGTTGCATATCATGCCCACTTCCATTCTCTCTTATCAAGACCCTATCTTTTCAAGAAAATTTTGGAGCGAGTTGTTTAAACTATAAGGTACCAATATGAACATGATAATTTCATATCAGACCCAAACACATGGTAAAACGATTGTGGTCAACATTTTCTTAGAAACTTATCTGTGATTTTTTTCTTATAAAAAATCACACCAATGGGAACAATGACTTCCCTTGCATAATGGTGGTACAAATACCTCTTATCTTTTTTGAACCAGAAGCATAAAAAACATAGATTAAAAAATATTTCAAATGTTGAACAAGATGAAATCAACAATCACACAAATTAGCATGACGATTTTACGTGGTAAAACCCTATACAGGGAAAATTCCATGGGATAATGATATTTGGTTTATTTATCATTCAAGGGAGATATTACATCAATTAGGCTAGGCTTACATACACTCAAACTCTTAAGACTCTCTGTTCCTCTACGGACGTACATGAATTTGTAGCAAATCTAAAACAATTACATTGAACCAATTACATTAATGTGGATCCACAAATTCGGTGATTTGTTTAAAAAAATAACTAACGAAAGGAGCCACTAAATCTTCTACAATCCACACAATCATGGGAAATTGGTTGGAATATCTCAACGATCTTGACCTTGACAACAATTTACCTAAATATCATGTCCATTTTATTCATCACCTATGTTGCAAGCCAAGAGAATCCAAACATAATTTCAACTTCTCTAATAACATGGGTTTCATGAATACATCTGTATGACTTGCTCGATTGTTTATTTTCTTAAGGATCGCTCTGCCTCCAACATGTATTCCAAAACAATGCTTTGGGACATATGTTAAGTTAGATCTCATATTATCCAAAACACCTACAAAATCTAAATTACAATTACCACAAACTAAACCATTGAATCCATTATAGGTGACACTTGTGCCTTTAAAACACTGAAGCACCCATTTCACTGCTTCACATGAATTTTCCATGTGTTTGAAAAACATCAACTAAATTTGAAATACCTAGTATTAACCAGTTCATCACATACAAAAAACCTCCTACTGAATTGACATGAGACACAACATTTTATTCAATATAAACATGACCTAAACTTGAAGAAAACTTATAATGGAAAGAAACAGGGATATTAACAGATTTCAGAATGATCATATTGAACTTCAACCACAACTTACCATTATTACAGTCTCTGTGTACCTCTGTGCTCATTTTTTTTTATTATTATCCTTGATCCTTTATCTCAAATTTCTTGTCCAACTAAGCCTTTATCTCACTGAAATCAACCATGCTTCACCTTGGAACAAGCATATCATTAGAAAATATCATCGGGAAATTGAATGTACAATAAACAGTATAGTCATACCTACCCCTTGAAAAGTTTTGGCTCACCATGAAGGATTCAATCCTCTTGTATAGTTTCCTGACTAGACCATACAATGAATTCTACAGCATGCAAAACAATATACCATTTTGATATTGAAATAACCCTTTTGGTTTTTCAATACATATTATGACTTTGTTAATGATGATCTTGTGGAGAGTAGGATCCCACACATTAAATCCCTTTACACCACCATCATAACTAGTAGAGATATACAACAAGCATAAAATCAGAAACAAAGATCCTAAGTCTGAAAGAAACTTACATTTATGCAACTGTTTCTTGCTCATATCACCTTGTTTCTTCTGCCATAAACAAGAAGATCCATCTGTCACCCCATATGATACTTTAGTACTACCTTCTAGCTTTTAAAGATTATCAATCTTCATTGCTTTCATTAATACTAAACTTCCTTTCGAAACTTTGAGTGCTCCACCTTGACTAGCATACTTATGTCCACTAGAATCCAAAATCCATAATGAAATCAAATTTGACTTAAGCTCAGGTACATATCTAACATCTGTTATTTCTCTAACAATACCATCGAACATCCTGATTCCAATACTGCCAACCCCAACAATTTTACAGGGAATATAATTTCCCATAAACACTACTCCATCAATAGACTGGTAAGCAATGAACCAGTTTCTATGTGATAACATATGGTGGGAGGCACCCGAATCTAACATCCATTCTTCCTGATATTGTAAGCTACTAGAAATATATAAAACTTCATTGGTCACACCTGAATTTGTTGTAGCCAAATTTTCTTCTTTCGTAGATTTCTCCTTGGATTCTTTTCTTTTCCCGCAATCTTTCTTGAGATGCCTAGTATTTCCACAGTACCATCATTTTTCTCTACCCTTTCTTCCTCTTGACTTAGATTTTGAATAACTTCTCTCATATTTCTCTTTGGGAAGACCTATGATCACCATCACCTCTGAAGTTGAGGTTTCTTGACTATATTTTCTCTTGATCTCCTCAACCAACAAAGCTCCCACAACAGAGTCATAATCTAAAACATTTGTTGAGATAAAAATTATAGAGTTAGCTAAACTATCCCAAGACTCATGAAATGAACACAATAGTGTAATATCCATTTATCTTCATCCTCGAGTTTAACTTCCATACTAGTAAATTCAATTATAAGGGTATTAAAGGTATTTAAATGATCTACAATTTTTGTACCTTCTTTCATTCACAAACTGTATAATTTCTTCTTCAAGTAGATCCTACTTGTAAATGACTTCTTCATATACATGATTTCCATCTTGTTCCATAACCCTATTGTTATATCCTCTCCTATGATATTAAACAAAACTTCATGTGTAAGACACAGACAAATGGTATTGAGTGTTTTTTCTTTCAGTTCATCACATTCCTCATTTTTCATGCTTGTTGATTTCTTTGTCCTTCCCACCAACCCCTTTTGCAACCCTTGTTTCACCAACAAATCCTTCATCTTAAGATTCTAGAGCTCAAATTTATTTTTTCTATTAAATTTCTTGACTTCAAACTTCAAACTTTGCACCTTAGCCATAGAGACAAGCCCTCAAAATGCTCACCAACCAAACAAAAACATTTTTCTCACACTCAACATCCAGTTCATAGTCAATCCCTCTACCAATTTTACTCATATAGGGATAACATTCCCCCTCTCCACTTTAAGAGGATGGCGCTGACTTAAGCTTCACAGTGTCTACCACTTTTGAGACTGGTGCTCCTCTAAGGCTACCTGGTTGGCGCCATCATAGAGAATGGTGTTTCTTCAATGTGGAAGGGGAGTTCCACCTTTCTCTCTGATCCCTTGGCCTATATTCAAGTGCGTCAATGTTTGGAAATTGGACTATCATAAGTTTGGGAGTGTCAACATGCCCCTAACACTTCCTAGGGAGCACTGGTTTACAAAAAAATCACTAGATTAATACTCGTTGGTCATGAAAATGTTTGGGATCCTTAGTACTTTGATCTACTTGCCTATATCCACCAGAACACATCCAAAGGTTCTTTCACTCACAAAGATCTCCAAAATCCAGCCTGTCTTCACTTGCTACACCAACTATGGTACCACTTTTTGTGCAACTGAAGCATAAAAAAATAGATTAAAAAATATTGAAAATGTTGAACAAGATGCAATCATCAATCACGCAAATTAACACAATGATTTTACGTGGTAAATCCCTATACAGGGAAACATCCATGGGACAATGATATCTAGTTTATTTATCGTTCAATGGAGATATTACATTATCCATACCAATATTACATACACTCAAACTCTCTAGACTCTCTTTGCCTTTATGGACATACATGGATTCATAGCAGCTCTCAAGGAATTACATAGATTTGATTACATTAATGTGGATCCACAAATTCAATGATTTGTTTCAACAACTAACTAAACAAACGAAGCCACTAAATCTGCTACAATCCACAAAATTGTGGGAAATTGGTTGGCATATCTCAACATTATCATGGAGCTACTAAAATGACCCCATATGAAGTTGTTTATTCCCAAAAACCATTGTCAATAACGTTATATTTACCATGCACCTCCAAGTTTCATGTAGTGGATAACAAATTCCACACTAGAGAATCTATTATCCACATAATGAAGGACAATTTGGTTATGGATAGAAATAGAATGGAGAAATAAGCCAACCAACAACACTTTGAACATTCCTTTGTATTATGGGATCATGTGTTTCTATGGACACTATGATATCACAATGCATTGGACAAGTGGATTTTAATTTAGATTTTCCGACCCACTACAATATTCTAGTATTACATGTGTCTTTTCTAAAGAAAGTCATGGGATCAAAGTGTAAGGTGAAAATAAAAATACCAAAACTTGATGAAGAATTATCCATTTGGCTTTAGCTAAAAGAAGTATTGGATATGAGAGAGTGTCAATTGCACTAGTGCATGATCTATGAAGTATTGATCCAATGATAAGACATGTTACTCAAAGATGCCACTTGGGAACCAATAATCATTCTACAACAATTTACTCATCTTCATCCTTGAGAAAAACACTCCTTTTGAAGGGGAGATACTGCCAAGGTTCTAACCTAACCTCCCTACTTTAGTCTACCTATGTGTCAATCAATTTTTGTATGTATCCTTTCCATTTGACTAAAGGCCATTAGATAGTAGCGAATAGTTATTTAATGTAAAGGGCTCTACTTTATAAGGCCCACTAGGTAATTGGTACCCATTAGTGATGGGAAACTAAGTAGTTAGGGTTTTTCTATGGAAAAATTGTTTAAAGAGATAGGAGGCTATGGAATTCTTGATTTGTATTGTTGTATTTGAAGCTTTTCTCAATGAAAGGTTACCTCTCCTTAAGAGGCAAGTGAACATTGTTTTCCTTTTTCTGATTATCATAATAAAAGGGAATGTTTTCATATTTTGTCTTATTGTCTCTTGTATCTTGTTTCTTGTAATTATATTATTTGTATACTTGGAGGTATTTCAATTTTAAGGGTTAAGGAATACTACATTCCTTATAGAGGTAATGTGTGGCAAGTCTAAGCTTTATTCATGACCCATAATCTTTGTAATATTCATAAAGACTCTGAATCACTTGATTTTCTCCCCTAATATTCCCATATCTATTGAAAAAACCTCGTAATGGATCACTTTAGAGGACCCATGTGGTGGATCAAGGCCTTGGTCATGGCCTACAAGCCCTAAAATCTTCCTTTAGGTCATAATTCGCTTATTTGTATCCTTAAACCATGGTCAAATCCCTAAGGCCATCCCTTATGTACACAAATCTTAATGGTGTTCATAGTCTACTCTCATCTAAAAGCATGTGTGGTGGTGCATATAATTGTTCATGGACCATAAGCCCTAAAAGTTCTTTTTTTGGATAAAATGTCCCCTTGTTTTCCTCCTTCAATATAAAAGTACCTAATACCCATCCCTAGTTAAACAAACCCACCTAATGGTGGCCATATCGAACTCATATGATACATATTCCCTCTAAAATAATTATGTAGTGGATTAAGGCCACATTCTTGGTCCCTGAGCCGTAAAAAAATTATTTAACACCTGAGACCCTTATTTTCCATCAAATATCATGGTCAAGTCCTCAAGACTTATTTCACATGTGAAAAGCCTCCTAATGGTTCCCATATCCAACTTGTAAGACAAATCTTAACTTAGGAGAGATTAAGTGGTGTTTTTGTACATTTCTTGTGTACCCTAAGCCCTAGAAGCTTTATATAAGATCCAAGTCCCTTTTTTTTTTCCTTGAATATGGTAAAGGTATCAAGACCCATTCGTCATGTACAAAACCTCCTAATGATACTCATATCACACTTGTAATCCAAAGATACCATCATGAGATCTTATGAGTTGGTTCAGTGCCTCATTAATGGAACATGAGCCCTATAGCATTATTTTCAAGCCTAATGGACTATTTTCCTCACTAGAAAAAGGTCAAGGCACAAAACCTCATAATGGTTCTCATATCCTAGTCATAAGACAGCGATTCCTTTTAAGGGCATATGTGGTGGTGTAAAGTGTTGCTCATGATCCATAAGAACTAGAAGCTTCCTTTTAGTCCTATTTTATTTATTTCACTACCCATACCAAGCTTTAGGCCATATATCCCTTCTCAGTGTGAAATACATCTTAATGGAACTGATATCCCTCTTATAGACTAAATATCCTCTTTCAAGGGTCTATGTCATGATTCTTCACTATATATGAGTCGGTTCATAGGGTGGTTCATAGCCATATGCATTTCCCATTAGTATAAGAGAAGCAATTTTTAGGGAGTAAAATGCATACATATTATCTTTTAGAGAACCATTTTATCTAAATGTGATTTTTCGTATTCAACATAATGTAGATGCAATATGAAATATATGCACATTAATAGTGCAAACACATTTTCTAAAGACACACTCATTTTGGATAACTTTTTTGTGTATTCTTTGATTGGTATATTCAAGAGATCTAAGACTATATAAACATAACACCTTCACCTTTTTAAATAGCATGTATCAATTTTCTATAACTAGAACATAAAAGCATTTTTTATTAAATTCATTCTTCCATAGCATGTACCGGTTTTCTATAACTAGAACATAAAAACAAACTTCCACTATCGGGTTATTTTGTGCATGCTCCATCTGTACAACTCCATAGAGCACCACTTGTAATTGTGAATGATGTGGATATGTGCCTACAACCCTTTCTATTTGTGCAACAATTTCCAGGTCTTGCATATGTTTCATAAATTCTCCAAAGAAGGAAGATTTCTCTAACTTTTCCACAGCCAATTCTACGTTCTTGACTATTTTTTGAATTCTTATATTATATTCTACAACTGAGTTAGAGACATCCTCCATAGTTTCCATTCCAAAGATATGGAGTAATGAAGAAAACCATAAGATCAATAAAAATCAAGAGTTCAAAGCCTTGAATCTGACAAAATTCGTGAGCATTGGCCAAATTCTGAAAACAACATGGAAAACTCTAATGCCCTTCTCACTATTCAGAATGAATAAATAGATTACACATGTTACAAAAGGATCCAATGGATCTCTAACTGATCTTCAGTAAATTAAAGTTGAACTCAAGCTAACTAGAGCATCATAAATGCAACTAACTCCTAAGTGACATACCATCATAAATGCAACTAA
Organism: Picea engelmannii; assembly: GCA_009831015.1. Classification (NCBI taxonomy): domain Eukaryota; kingdom Viridiplantae; phylum Streptophyta; class Pinopsida; order Pinales; family Pinaceae; genus Picea; species Picea engelmannii. Next base: position 404,219 of record ML782699.1, read on the forward strand.
CTCCTAACATCATAAATGCATTGAATCCATTTATACATTAAAAATAAAATTTAAATAACAAAAAATTGCAAATTCACCAATAATTACATAACTAAATTCCAATAATAATAATAATAATAATAATAATTATTATTATTATTATTATTATTATATATATATATATATATATATATATATATATATATATATATATATATATAAATTTATCCAATAAAAATACCTTTATATTTTATTCCATGTATAAAAACAAATTACATTATATATAATAATTATATAATATCATACCATTTATTCGATGGTCAAAGAAATCCCAAAGACACTCAATAATGTAAAGTTATAATTTTCAAACATTAAATACACTTTAATCATATGTAAAAATATTCAAAAGGATGAATATTTATAAGATATTTATTTTTTTAATAAAAGGGGAATACGAGTATAGGAATGTTTAACTATCGAAAATGAAGTAACGAAGAAAACCGTAAGATCAATAAAAATCAAGAGTTCGAAACCTTGAATCTAACAAAAATCGTGAGCATTGGCCAAATTCCGAAAACAATTGGGGTGACTCTAATACTCTAATACATGCATAGACTTTGGACACAAAGCAATTCAGTACAAAATCAATGCAAGAAAAAACTATTTGGGAAACATAAATGACTATGGATATCCAAGGAGCAATCATGTAAATAGTAGATCTAGAAATTCTTATGGATATGTCAATATACATTACAATCCATTTCATCCACCGATGGATCAAAATATTATATCTTATAAATGCAATAATCTTGGTCACAAAGAATGATATTGCACATATAAAAAAGAAGATGCTTCTATCATAAAACCGGCTACAGTTTGGAGAAGGAAAGAGAATCCAAACCAGGAAAATTGTCAAATAACATTGATCGCTAAAGATAAAGAAGAAGAAGATGAATGGTACATAGATAGTGGGTGCTCAACACACATGACTGGGGTCCAAAACAAATTCATCAGCTTAAATAAAAACGGGTGGGAGTGTTGCATTTGGAGATGAGTCCTCTATCAAAATACTTGGAAAAGGTGTAGTAAATCTTGGAAGTGAAAATGTAAAAGAAGAAAATGTACTATTGGTTGAATATGTGAAGCATAATATCCTCAGTGTCAATAAAATATGTGATCAAGGATACAATCTTAAGTTTGATTCCTAAAAATGTGAAATCAGAGAAAAGGGCTCAAGAAAATTGGTTGCAACTGCCAACAACAAAAAGAAGACCAAATAACATATACATACTAGACAAAGAGAAGAGAAATAAAATTGAAGATAAACAAAAGAGATCCAAGGACCATAAAAAGGAAACAAAGGATAAGAAGACAAAAAATAAAGAAGAAGTATTATTGAGTGCCATGTGTTCAGGAAGATCGACCCCAAAGAAAAGAGTCACTCTTTTCCATTGATGTCAAAGCGGGAAAGAAAAATCAGGAGCATGTTGACAGGGGGATATCAGGTGGACATGGAGAGCATGAGTGTTTCCATCAATGAAAAAAGGGGAGATTGTTGGAAAATGGTTTTGATTGATGTCAACCCTAGAATAAGTAAAGAATCCCATGGTTTCTTGAAGAAGAAGAGTACAAAATACACTTTGAAGAATCCCATAAGAATCCCTAGAGTTGTGGTCAAGAAGCCTCTAAAGTCAAGTGAAGAAGCCTACACATGTCTAAAATAAATATTTCAAGATGGATATTATTGAAAACATTATTTTTCATCAGTTTGAATACCATATATTTGATGGAATTTTTACCCTGCATAAATAACTAAAATGGAAGCATAATTTACATGATTGGAAATATTATTTTGATACCTTTCCAATAATATATGGAAGTCCCTATAAATCCCAAGGAATGAGGAGATATGATTCTTTTTGTCCAACAATCCAGCCTGAAAATTGAGGACAATTCATCCAGGTCGGCCCATAAACTAAAAATAGGGACATAACTACTATAAATATAGGATGGAGGTTTTCGTTTTTAGTGTATCCAAGCTTGTGATCTCTTATCACAATTTTGGAGTGAAGGAACTAGGAAGATAAGGAGCTCTTATGAAGGATATTTTCTAGTCTTATGGTGATGTTTTGATCATTGATATGGGTTCTCTATAGTATGGAAGGTTGATTATTTTCACAAGGTTCTATGTGTTTGTTGGGGTTTATGTTTGGACCCATGTGAACCTAGGATATCTTTATGGACCCAATTTCTGTGTGGACTCAGTTTCTAAGTGGACCCAGTTAGATGATCATGATGAAGTATCAATGATTATCACAATGATAGTGACAGTGAAAATGATAGTCTATGTGGACCCAATTTCTAAGTGGACCTATTTTGATGATGATGATGCATCAATGACAGTGGCAATGACATGTTGATTCTATCATTTATATTCAATAGTGGATGGAAGGGGTAAGGAAATGGGGTTGGAACCTCCTTCTAGTTGGAGCTGAAGAATTTAGGGAGTTGTAGCTTCCTTGAGGTTGGAACCTATAAAACAGGGGGTTAGTGTCTCCTTCAAGTTGATGTTGAATAATATTGGAAGTTGTAGCTTCCTTTGAATGAAATATTTTGTTATATAGGAAAAACATTCAGTGAATTTTCACTTATATCTATTGTGAATTGTATATCTCTTATTCTTCTCTTTATTGGATATATTATTTGATTGGAAAGTAAATTTGTAAAAAGTGATAAATTGTACTTGATACTTATTCACTCCCCTCTCAGTATCAACACTTAGATATAATAATAACCCCCCCACACACTTTAGTGATAAAAATTCATGGCATGTTTTTTCAAATATGGACATGAACACATTTGATGGTTTTAATCCATTGAGGTGGGTTACCAAAATTGAACACTATTTATCTCTCCATGGAATTATTGATAATGTAAAAAAATAATAAATGGGCCTATTATAATTGGATGTCAAATGTTGGCAATGGTGAAAATGTTATAAGAATGCTTATAAAGGCTACTTTTCTTGGACCTGTTTTGTGCAATTCTTTTATGCTCATTTTAAATGTCACATTCACCATTTTGGGTGCCTACCAAAGTTATTCAAAATTAAAACAATTATGGACTATATTACCATCTTTGATGAATTGGAAATCTGCAAAGAGGGCCTATCTTATTCATTTTTCAAGGATTTTTTCATTAGTGTTCTCAAGAAAGCAATTAGAGAACACATCATGATGTAGATCCAAAAACTGTGGTTGGAATATTATGAAAGAGATAAATAAGTTGATATGGAGATCAATTTAGAAACCAAGGGACCTTTATTTACCACTTTTCCTAGCCCACTTTTGACAACTACTCGTAGCTCCTCCAACTTGTAGATAGTCAAAATCCACAAGTTATCTTTGGAGGATATCACATAACACCAATGTCCCCACCTTTGCTATAATTGGATGAGAGATAGTTTAAAGGGAACAAATGAAAAGAAAAACAATTATTTCAAATGGATGTCTCCCCAAACAAACACTCAGTAGACACATTTTCTAAGGGAAAAACTTAACCTAAGTTAGATGATGCCACATCTCCAGTAGATGAGAAAAACACTTTTCAAGTGTTAGGGACCTAACCTCCCTAACCCCTCAAGTAGGTAGAATAATATAATTCCATGTAATAAAGTCCAATATTAATAAGGCCTGACAATAAGGAAGAATAATTCAAATGTAAGAAGACCTAATAGAAGCTTTCGCTTCTAGAAGGATTTTCCTATAGAATGTTGTTTTGGATAGATAGATTATTATAGATAAGAGTAGAGGGTATCAAAAACATTTTCTTGGATATTATTGTAATAGAGCTCTACTCTGATGGAGGTTTCCCTCTCGAAGAGGCAAGTGAACATTGCTATCATTAATCAAGGTTCTCTTTCTGGTGTTATTATGGTATTATTCTGGTATTTTTATGGTTATATAATTGTTCATCTTCCATTTATAGCTAAAATATTTATGTTCTGCATACTATTTTATATCTGGAATACTACAAGTGGTATCAGAGCACTTTCCTTGGAAAACAATTGTGGGTTAATTTGTTTTCAGGGTAGAGACGTATTCCAACGTCTTAAAGCTACAGAGATCTATTACTATTCACATAAAACCACGGTTGAGGAGTCATACACACAAGAAATACAAGTGGTACTCAAGAATACATCTGTTGGCCACCCTTTTTACCCTTGTTGGTACCCCTTCGAGTGGTAGCGCATTAGACAACACATATATATATATATCAACCTAGATCTCCTGAATCCCTCCATATATGAATGGGTCGTTCTCCTGAATGCTATAGTGCCACCGAGAACAACACTTGATAAGATACTCTCTAGTACCCGGGTAGTCAGGTAGTATGGTTAAGGGCACAGTCTAGCCTCCTTAGTTGGTGCCCTGATATATTGGGTTGAGTACTACTGTTGGACCCCACATGTATATCAAAGAGATATAGCACAAGGAAAACCCTTTTCTATAGACACCCTGCATACCCTAACCCTTGGGACAGAAAGAAAAATAGAAAAGACAAGATCTATTGTTGTGAAACTATGCCTCCTGCATTCAGGTTGTGAAATTAATACACATTTCTTCCTATTAAGAATTTGGGAATTTCAACGCTAGAGTATTCTTCAGATCAAAGTATAACTCTGCAGGAGTAAAAACAAAAGTATGGATCATGTTGGAACTATTATTTGAGCCCTATCTAGTTGGATTCCTCTCTTCGCCTTTATCGTAGTCATACCTATCATTTTTCAGCAAATCTTTTTTCCCATAGATCTTACCCCTTTCCAGCACCCTTATTTGGGCCTTACCCCTTTGGATTCCTCTCATCGCCCTGATCATCATGATACACTTCACCCATAACCAATTTTTTGTGTGGTCCCACCTGTCCCTTTTCATTTTCCCTCTTCATCATGGCCTACACCCGTATCCAATACTTGTAAGCTCACTTCAATTCCTTGTCCTCTAATTTCACAAAGACCCAACAAGAAGTGCGGAAGCTCAGTGCCAATTTTTCCACCATCAATAAAAACATGCATTCCTCCATAGATGCCAATTTTTCCACCATCAATAAAAACATGCATTCCTCCATAGACGCCAAAATCTAAACCATCAAACATGACCTCACTACCCATCTTGCATCCTTCACTACCATGATCCATGCCAAGATGAATATCCCTGCAGATCTTCCCTCCTATGACCCACCTTTTCCCTCTTAAGGTGAAACTTTCTCTAATTCCCATACTTTTCAGCCCCATTATTTTTAGTGTGACCTATGCCTTCTACATGTGGCTGTGAACAAATTTGATGGCTCAGATCCCACTGGATGGGTAACTCAAATGGATCATTATTTATCTTTGTATGGAATTACAAATGAGTTGGCCAAACTCTAGTATGGTGCTCTCCATCAAGATCAAGAACATTGGAAATGGTGGCAATGGAGAAAAAATTCCCGCCAAGGGTATGTGGCTTGGACAAAATTTGTGGCAGATATTTATGAACATTTTGACACTAACACCAACCATTTAGGTTGTTTGACAAAGTTAAAACAATCTGGCACAATGGAATAATTTATAGGCACTTTTGAGTGATTGGCTTTTCGCACAGAGGGAATCTCTGATGTTTTTTATCGAGAATGTTTTATCAGTGGCCTCAAGGATGAGATTTTTTCCCATGTCCTCATGGATCAGCCTCAAAGTTGGGTGGAATCTACTAAAATAGCTAAGGAATCACAACAATTTGTCTCTTCTCAAACCCAAAAACCCTTCTTTATTCATTGCCTTAAACTAGTCACTTCCACTCCTCCTTCCACTCCCCTAAATATCCATAGATTGACCAGGTTAGAAATGGTTGAATGCCAACTGAAAGTCCTCTATTATAATTGTGATGACAAATATTTTCCTGGGAAGAAGTGTAAGGAACAAAATATTTTTATGGCCATCTACGAGGATGTTTTGGAAGATGATGTTAAGGCCCCCCCTGTGGCCGAGTCACCTTAGCCCACTGACATGACCCACCCTCCAACCCTCCCGAAGTTGAACTGATCATTTCCATGAATGATCTCACTGGGTTCTCTACTCCCCAAACCCTCAAGATAATAGGTTACATTAAGCATCAGAAGGCCATCATCCTTGTTGATAGTGGAAGCACCCATAATTTTATTTATCATCACATTTCCCAAGAAAATAATTTCTATATCCATGCAATCAACAATTTTCAAATCATGATTGCTAATGGAGGGTCCATGAAATGTGGGGGGTGAGTTGTGAAAATGTGCATCTCCAAATTGGCCAATACCACATGAAATGCCATATGTTTGTTATTGACATGGGTGGTTGTGACACTGTATTGGTTGCAGAATAGTATTCCCGCCAGCACACTTCTTTGGGACCCATCCCACTGGGTTCCTCTCTTCACCTTGATTCCATTGATACCTATAATTTTTAAAACATTTTTTTTGTGGACTCAACCCTTATCCGACACCCTTATTTGGCCCTTATCCCATTGGATCCCCCTTTTCTTCCTGATCGTAGTGGTACCTATAATTTTACACCCTTCTTCTCCATGGTCCCACCCACCCCTCAAAACCCCTTTTGTTTACCCTATACCATTTTCTTGCTCATTTTTTCAAATGGATACTACACGAGCCCAATAAATCAATACCTTCATTGTTGACACCCACCAGAACCACGAAGACATCAATAATATCAATGCCAAACTTAGCTCAATCAATTCGGCTATTGTGATCCTCAAGGAACAATGTTACCACATCAAAGACCTCAAAGACCTCAAAGAACACTTCATGGGCCATTCCCAAGACCCTTCCTCTTCTAAAAAACCATATTATTAGGATTACCATAACTCTTCCCATTACCAAGGTCCTCATACTACCCACTTTTCTCGAGACCTCTACCCTCCTATAATTGAGGTGAACAAATTTGATGCATCGGATCCCACAGGTTGGTTCACCCAAATGGAACATTATTTCTCCTTGCATTGAATTACTGATTATTTATCCAAGATTCGTTATGGTGTCCTACATCTGGATCCAGAATGATTGAAATGGTGGAAATGGTGAAAAAAGGCATGCCAAGGGTATGTTGCTTGGACATAGTTTGTAGCCAAAATTTATGACTGTTTTGACTTTGACACCCACCATTTAGGTCGTTTGACCAAGTTAAAGGAGTCTAGGATAGTGGAAGACTTTATTCCCGCATTTGAGCACTTGGCTTTTAGAACAGAGGGCAAGTCAGATTATTTCTTTAGGGAATTCTTTATTAGTAGCCTGAAAGATGAAAGTTGTGGCCATGCTCTCATGGCATGCCCCCAGACTTGGTTAGAAGCTACTCAACGAGCCAAGGAAGAAGAAATTTTTTTATCCTCCTAGACCCACAAAACCTCCTTTCCTCCTCTCCATAAAACCCCCCAATTATGCCCCTCCCACTGTTGGAAGATTGATTGTTGTCATTGATGTCAACCCTAGTCATGGGTTTTGGACCGCAAGATTGATAAAGGTATTTGGACATGAAGGAAAATGCACATGCATATACAACACCCATGAATGGATAGTATACATCATGTTGT
>ML782699.1:432398-448335 GCA_009831015.1 Picea engelmannii
AAATGATAAAGTATTGGAGAACTTTCTATTTATGGAAAGTGGTTAACCCTAAAATAAGGAAAATAGGTTAAGTGACCTAGAAATGGGTTAAGTGACCTAAAAATGTGTTAAGTGACCTAGAGGATGAAAGTATAAATAAGATATTGATGGTCTCTTGTAGATCATCCTTTTTTTGGATCAATGGAGAGCATCTTGTGAGAATATGTTTTGGAGTATTGATGGAGAGCTGCTTGTGAGAGCTTATTGAGCATTTTTGGTGTGGAACACTTGAGAATATTGAAGATATATAGGTGACTGAGGTATCCAAGGATATATACAGAAGGAAGGTGAATAAAAGAGGGCCAAAATTGAAGGGAGGATAAATTCTTTTCATGATGCTTTCTAAGGTATGTTATTTACAGGTCATCTCACCATTTTCCCTATAACTTGTTTTATATAATAATTCAGACCATGGGATTGATATGAAATTGCAAAAACATACCCAAGTATCTGTGGTAAAAATAAATCTTGTGGTTCATTGTATTTTTGGAGTTACACTCCGTGGAAAATAGGGCTTGTGGCTAGTCCCGAAACTAGTCAAAAACATGTGTTTCTGGTAAAAACATCATAACTTCTTCATAATAGATCCCAATTTAGTGAGACCAAATTTGTTGGTTAGGGTACAGGCTTTAGTATGTTGTGTAACAGTTTCAGATCAATTCAATGAATATTTTGTGTGGGCCACGCTCTACAAGTTCGCTCTATAGAATAAGCCAGAATTCAACAAGGTATGCCATTTTTTCTATAACACCTTTTCTGAGAGGTTTCAAGTAGTACGACCTGGAGGAATTGCATAAAAAATAATGAAGAAAATTGTATAATAGTTTCATATATTTATTCATTACAGGTATAAAGTTATGATTATTTCAAGTTGGGGTTGTTGACTAATCCAAAACTAGTCATGGTTGAGACAAGCAGCTGATGAGTTGGCACATAGATGAGGTGTATAGTTGATGATGTTGGTACATATTGATGAGTCATTGTTGATGAGTATTTGAGACATGATTTTTATATACTTGGTACATGGTTGGATGCACTTGTTTATGGTACAGGTTGATTACAGGTTATTTGGCACATGTTGGTGCATGGTTGATGCACTTGTTTATGTTGACAGATTGATATATGTTGAGTATTTTTGCCTCATCTCAGTTGGTGATGAGAATGTAAGTGGAGTCTTTCATATAGAGATGGTTCTCTTGTAGAGTTGTACTCTATTCAGTTGTTGCTGAAAAACCCCTGGATTGAAGTCCATAATAAAAAGACAAATTTTACATACATCTTGTGTTCTTTGTGTTCCTTGTGGAGATTATTTTTTCATGATATGTTGTTGATATATTTTGCTGATATGTATTCACATATAACTGATTATAAATAAAAACAATGAGTAATGAGCAAATGTTGAATGTTAACTAAGGAGTTTTTGTGTAAGAGGGAAGTTTTGGTAAAAATATCCCCACACTCATTCACTCCCCCCTCTAAGTGTGGTAGGTTTGTCCAACACTATTAAGGAAAGTAAAAAAGACAACTAACTAACCTATTAAATCAAAAAGACAAGTAAGCCAAACAACTAGCTAACCTATTAAAGAAAATAGACAACTAACTACTCTAAGATAACTTCTACAGCAAGTAATCAAATTAAAAATTCTCATTGAACAACTATCTAGCCTAAGAGGCAAGTGGGATAGATTCTTAATTCAAAACTATTTCTAATTCATGAAAAGGAAATCTATTTAGCTGAAAGCAAGAAAAACTAACAACTAGTCTTGAACCTATAATAAGCAAGCTACTATCTAATCTATCAAAGAAAAGACTATCTACCCTACAACAACAATAAAAATATCTTCTAAACTATGAAAGAAAGAAACTATATCTTCTAATCTACAAAAACAAGAAACTATCTTTTTTGATCTATGAAAACAAGAAACTATTCTTTTAACCTATGAAAGAAAGAAAACTATATTTTAAATCTATGAAAACTCAAATATAATGTTGGTGGTTATGTGAATGTCTTCGATGTCATATGATATATCGATGTCACTTGACAACAAAGGACAACTCAAGCGGTATAAGCTCAATATTGATCTCAATAGCAAAGTGGAAGGTATGGATTAAACAATCCAATGAGAATTTAGCCATGACAAAAGCAATCGTCAATTACCCTGGATATTCATTTATTAACCATCAACAATATAACAAGATCATCGTTGTACTTCTATACTATGTAAGAAAAATTAGATTCAGCCATTAAGTAAGAAATATAAATGCAATTTAACTCTAGGAAGGAAATTACATAAATGAAACTATGCTACATCTATTCTAACAATTCAAAGTTCAAACTACAATAAGAAACTGCTTAAGAACAGAAAGTAAACTATGATATTAAAAAGTAAACTATCAAATCTATTAGCCAACAATTAAGTAAGCAATATATATGTAAAACTGAAATAAGCAAGCTATCATTAAAAACTGAAATTAACTCTATCCATCCATCAAATCCTTGTCAAAGAAAACCCAAATTAAAACTTTGTTCTATTCTATTTAAAACTATGTTTTAAACTTGATTCTAAAATCATAAATAAAGACATAATCTAAGATCTAACTACACATGGGGTTAGTCTAGGATTCTGCAGATCCATTCCTAACTACAAGATTAATGCATGCTAACACAATTCATCATACTAACCTGGAAAAGAGAGTCAAAGCAATTAAATTATATCAACAAACTAATTAACATAATAAAAATGCATGTACAAGAAAATAAAGAGAACAACTAAACTATGAAATGCATAAACAAACACAAAGACAATTACTAGACTGTTGGTGGGCCCCCAAACAAGTCGTGGTCACTTTCTAAAATCACGCCATGAACTCAGCAATTCGAATTCACCACGAAAACTCAAAAACCCAGTTCTTGTATAATCTGGCAATGTAAAATGGCAAAACAGAGTAAAAACGTATTTCTACCTATCACACTGATGCTTCTGCTACTTAACAACTATCTGACCACCTTGGTGGTATTTATAATTTTTACAAACCAAGTGGTCGACCACAGGAGGGTCGAACCACTTCTAATTTCGACAATTTGCATTAAATGATGCCCTAACTAATAAAACAGAGTGAGCCAATAATCGCTCAGTTGAACAACCAAAACTGAGTTGTCGGGAGCTCAGTAGTTGTAGGGGGGAAGCATGAACAAAACCCACGTTCCCGATTCACCCATCACTGGCCGCTAATACCATAACTGCCAAGTTTCCCTCCATTTTTGTGCAATACGCAGTGGTGGATAGAGTGTCAGATCGGGTACCGAAACGAGTGATGGAAGGAGTTTCGGACTAAGTGCTAGAAGTAGAAACGTGGTGCATTTTTTTCCTGTAACACCAGAAAAATGTGAATTATCTCTTGGTGATCATAAAACGTGATGAATTATACCCAATAATGACATTAAACATGAATCACACGTACCCGATGGAGATCATACCGTTTTAACATAAAATTCTTCAAAAAGATCCTTCAAAATATGAAAAACACATATGTACATGCGGAAAAAGTGTATAATAACCGTCATAAAAGTGATCACATATCGAGCCCAACAAAGGCCTAGCAATAAAGAAGAATAAGTCAAATGTAAGAAGACCTAATGGAACCTTCCAGTTCTAGAAGGATCTTCCTCTAGATTGTTTTTTTGGATAGATAGATTTAGTATAAATAGGAGTAGAGGGTATGAGAAATATTGTCTTGGATATTATTGTAATATAGCTCTACTCTACCGGAGGTTTCCCCCTAGAAGAGGGAAGTGAACATTGCTATCATTAATCAAGGTGCTCTTTATGGTGTTATTCTAGTATTATTTTGGTATTGTTTTGGTTATATCATTGTTGTTTTTCCATTTCTAGCTAAAATATTTTTGTTCTTCATACTATTTAAATCTAGAATACTACAACAAGCTCCTTGTGAGGAACCCTAAATTTCTCTCCATGCTTATCTAGTTTCTCACCATCCGAAAAATTGAAGTTGATTGGTTATATCAATAATCACAAAGTGATTGTATTGATTGACAATGGTAGCACCCATATATTTATTCATAGGAGAGTAGTTGGGAAAAACCATTGTAATGTTTGTGATATACCTAATTATAAAGTTATGATTTCTAATGTAGGTGTGATAAAATGTCGTTGCTAATGTAAAAATGTGAAACTTTGAATGGGTGAGTATCTTCTCAAAAGACACATGTTTTATGTTGACATGTGTGGTTGTGATGTAGTTCTTGCAGTGGAATGGATATGCACTTCGGTACCTATAACTATCGATTTCAAGGATGTATACATAATATTCAATAAGGAAGGGAAAAATCATATCCTCAAAGGGATTACATATGATTCCCATGAAATTATCACCTCTCATTTCTTGGAGAAATTATTGAAGAAAGGACACAAGAATTATTACATAGTTCAATGCCATACAAGTAGTGGACACCACCCCATAGAAGATTAACCTTCATTCATAGTTGATCCTCTCCAAACATCATTAGGTTTTTGAAATTCCCCAGGTGTTACCACATTTCCAAGAGGATCATGACCATGGTATTTCATTAATTTCAAGCAGTATACCACCTAATGTGTGTACTTATAGGTACCTGTTTGCACAGAATAATGAAGTCGAAAATATCATTCGGGGATTGTTGGAGTTTGGATTCATACATTCTATTATTATTACTTACTCATCATCGAAGGAAATGTTATTAAATAGGGAAGGTAATTGGTGCATGTTTCCTAATTTTCGTACCCTTCTTATCTTTAAAGGATTCCATGTTCTTTACTATATTATTAGCAATACCATATTTTACTAAAAATAAATTCTTGAAATGCAATTCCTTAGGTAGAGATCTTGGTATTCACTATTAATAATTTTTGTGCCTGTAAATTAGGTAGATCCATATATCAGAAAGAGATGATGGTTATCCTACATGGAGTACAAACCTTGTGTCCATATCTCATAGGGTGATATTTTTAGATCAAGATTGACTATCATAGTCTTAAGTACTTTATGAAACATAAATTATCATCACTAGAGAAACATAAGTGGGTCATCAATATGTTAGGGCATGATTACACGATTATCTATAGGAAGGGTAAATAAAACATGGTGGTTGATGCTTTATCTTGGCAATTTGAGGAGGATGGATCCCTCTTTGCCTTATCTTTACCCATCCTAGGTTGGATTGAGTAATCCTATCAATAACAGTTGGAAAATGAAACTATCATTCAATTCATCCACCAATTTAAGTAATATCCCAACCCTCCTAAAGGGTATACATGGAAAATCGACGCAAAGAGGTAAAAGGGGTGCATTGTTCTAGTAAAAAATAATCATTAAAACAAAGGGTCTTGGAGGAATTTCATAGGTCACTATAGAATTCATAACACATATGAATGAACTAATTTCTCATTCTTTTAGGAATCCATGAAAACCAACATCCAGGGTTGATACTTTATCTTATCAATTTGAGGAGGATCAACCCCTCTTTTCCTTAGCTTTACCCATTCCAGTTTGGCTTGAGGAAGCTTGTCAAGAATGGTTGGAAAATGGTACTATTGTTCAATTCATACACCAACTTGAGGAACACCCTAACCCTCCTGTTGGAACAAATATTGAAATTTTGGCTTTCGATAGCTTAGGAGGAAAAAATTTATAGTGTTTAGCTACCGAAAGTGCTGACTTTCGGTAGCTTAAATCTCAACTTTCATATGCCCTTAACTGCCAAAAGTGTATTGGCCGAGACTAAGCACTCAAGTGTCACATGGAGGAAGAGCTCAAGAGGAGGCACAAAAAAAAATAAAAAAAAAATAAAATGCAATAAACGGAAATAAAATCACTAAAATAAGGTTTTAAAAAATGCCATGTCATCATTTCGGGTTTCGGCCATCAGAGGTTTGGTCGACGAAATTTTTGTTTTCTATTTCCCAAAACCTGAAATCCCGAAATCCTAAAATTGAGGTTTCGAGACTTTCAGTGGTTTACGATTCTCTGAAATTGCACTGTTAACCACCAAAATCTAGGACTTTCGACAGCTAAGATACCTTTTTTTTTTACGTGTTAGCCACCGAAATCGCAGATTTTTCATATGCAAAAAAATGCCTCAACAAAAAATCAGTTTTCTCAGCCGTGGAGAGGCCATTTTGTGCACTCAAATGGTCGATTGACATATAAAGATCCTAGGATTTCCATTGGTGTATTCATATTTTCATTTGGAGCTTGGAAAGGAAGTCAAAAGTCCCCTGGAAGAGGAGGTTCGTTTTCAGAAATGTGGTGTTTTTTACTGTGTTGAGTCATCATTTTCAAATGATGATTCTGAGCGACTCAAATATCATTTTGAGAAACGGTCAGAGGATTTTGTGCCTAACACATCAGAGATCAATAAATTCCCTCAGTTTTCCTACAGGTGTCACAGATTGGGAGAATCGAATCCATCCCCGAGCCTTAATTTTTGGATCTCAAAATTTCTTCGTTTGACACATGTTTTTGAAAGGCAAATCTGGGGCAAATGGAAACGGATCTCAGGAAACTGAGAGAGTTTTTTGGTCAGAAAAAACAGATGAACAAAAACCTTTGTCATTTTATACACAACTATCACGATTCGAGAGATACAGAACCATAACCGCAGCCCCATTTTTTAGCAGTTCGACCCATTTTCTATGGCAGAAAGTTTCTGAATTTGATGGTAACTGTTGTTATATTTTGGGAGGATTTCGACCTCAATACCTACATGAAATTCCTTTTTATTTCTAGAGGGATTTATTTTGGAATCCAATTTTTTTTCAGTTATTCGAAAGGGGGTAGAAGACATATATTTTTGTATCTTCTTGAAGAAAAAACCAGGGGAGCAACCCGGGAGCCTTTTGGAGGCTGGGTTTGTAATGCATTCCTTTTCAGCAAATATAGAACTTAAGTAATATCCCAACCCTCCTTGTATAACTTAGGAGGGTTGGGATATTACTTAAGTTGGGATAATACCTCTTTGAGAAGTCGACCAATGCACAAGAAAAGGTGAGAAGCCTCAGTAGTCGTTTGATCAAGAAAATTGACGGTATTGATCATCTCATGGAACGGACTTTGATCATATGAGTGAATGTGGGCTTGAGGACCATTGGAGGATAGTGACTATCGGATATGCAAGCTAGATCAACAACGGGGATGAATTATAGAGAGAGAAATAAGAATTAAATTTCTCGCTAGTTACAATCCCGCAATCGGTCAGGACCGTCAGATCTTATAGCTTCAAAGATCGACGACTGTGGTTGATCTAACAAATGATATGATTAAGTCATATTAATTCGTAACCATCGGATGTGCAATCTCCATATCAATGACAGGGATAGATTTTGGAGATCATAATAGGTATTAAACATCATGCTATTTCCATTCCCGCTATTAGTTAGGACTGTCACCTCTTACAGCTTCAAATATCGACGATTGTGGTTGACTCACCAAGAATGCACAACTTCAAATTGCGGAGTTTTGGTGACGATTTAAATCACTCGCAAGTTGTGGTTGTGCAACCATCCCTAATTGTGTATCTGCTTCAAGAAGTCTTCATAACCGCCAGATCATTCTTGAGTGGAAGGACAGGATAAGCTGAAAGATTTGAGATCTCGATTATCCAAAATCTCGTCAACCGTCGGATCATTTTTTAGTGGAAGGACAGGATAAGCGAGGTAAAATATCTGAGATCTCATTTATACGAATTTTTGTCAGCCTTCAGATTGATTTAAGTGGAAGGACAAGATAATCAAGGGATGAGATCTGAGATCTCAATCACCCAAATATCCGTCAGCCGTTAGATCATTTTAGTGGAAGGACAAGATAAGCTAGAAGAAGATCCGTTGGATTTACTCCAAGGCTAAGTAGTATCATAGATAGATCAAGCCGTCGATCTTAAACCTTGATCAACAAACAAAATTTGTTTCAGGTTAAAATATGTGAGGAGGTTATGCTCCAGAAAGTTTGAGATTTGAAATTCCCGAATCTCGGAGACCCGAAGACCTGAAATAAATTCTCAACCACCAAATCATCTGAAGTAAGCCTCAACCGTCTAATTCAAGAGGACATGTGGTATACCACATCAGCAAATACATATGGAATATCACATCAGTAGACCACGTCAGCAAGGGCATGTGGCAGACCACATTAGCAAAGATGTGTGGCAGACCACATTAGCAAAGATATGTGGCAGACCATGTCAGCAAGGACACGTAGAAGACCACATAAGAAGACCATGTCAGCAAGTACACATGGAATAATTAGATGATGACATGTTTCAAGAGGAAATTGGTTCGTTCCATTTCAACATGTGACATCAATAAATTATGTCACTCTGGAAGAATAAATTATGTCACTCTGGAAGAATTAATTAGGGATTTTCACCACTAGCAAATGCCAAAAGCTCTGAAGTCCCAAAGGACGAAATCCCGAAGTAGACATGGTCCATCCAATCCAAAGAAACACTTCAGGAGCATTCTCATCCATTGATATACTACAGTGGAAGGATAGCGTAAGTTGAAATATCCAAAGTCCCGGAGTAAATGGTGGCCATCCATCTCAATGCTTGATTAAGACCCAACCATCGGATTAATCCTTGTAAGAATCAAATCTGATGATTGATCAGTTTTCATGAAATAAACTTAAACTGTCTAATCTATTTGGGAAATATGATTTGAAAGTTTTGAAAGGTTTGAAAAGTTGAAATATCGAAGTTCTGAAGGGTGAAGTTCCGTCAGCCGTCCATCTCATCGAGATATTTAATTGTGACCATTGATTCTAATAATTGCTCAAGCGATCGTTTTGCCTAGCACCTAGTCACCACATATGGTCATATGGAATAATAAAAATAAAGGTAAACCTTAAATAATAAGCTTGTGGTTCTACGCCTATGGTCATATGAAAATGGTTTGAAGGGAGTGCCTCATACAGATTTCAATCGAAAGAGAGTTACACCAGAAAAATACATAGAATCGATAAATAATCAAATATGATCTATTGGTGAACTGAGAACACAACAAAAGCATGTGTATGATCTAATGAGTTGATCCATATCTATGATCAACTCATGAGGATAGATGAATCGATACACAACCATTATTAAAAGAGAGTTAAATCATGAAAACATGAATAAAGAATAAAAAGGAAAACTGATATTAATTAAAGTTTAAAGATTATCATTTTAAATGAAAAGGTACAATGGTTCAAATATCAAAAGACACAATGCTTCAAACTCACATTAGTTGGAATACTATATAAACAAGAAATAATGGTGAGAAGAAATGAGTTGAATTTGTTGAAGTATATATATTTATATATAATGGATTGAATGAAAATTCATTCTATCAGGTTGGTGCATGTTTACAAGTTGGGTCTTGTATGAGGATTGGATTCCTCACATCTCAGTTGGATCTGGGATCAACAAGCCGAAACTTGTTATGAGGATTGGATTCCTCATTTCTCAGTTGGATCTGAGAACTACAAGATGGGTCTTGCAACAGAGAGTTGGGTCTCTCATAGTTGTATGAAGATGATATTCAAACATTGATATTATGTATTCATTCAAGTTATTTAATAAATAAAATATTTATTCTTATATATAATGATTGCAAAAATGAAACAAATATTTGTTGTTCAGTTAATTTGTGAAAAGTAGAAAATTGTCCATAAGTTTTGTGACACTGATTCACCCCCCTCTCAATGTCAAGTACCCATTTGTCATCAAAGGCCTTGGTCATGGCCCACAAGCCCTAGAAGATACCTTTAGGTCTTAATTCTCTTATTTTTATCCTTAAACCATGGTCAAGGCCCTAAGTCCCATCCCTTATGTACACAAATCTTAATGGTTTTCATAGTCTACTCTCATCTGGAAGCATGTGTGGTGGTGCATATAATTTTTCATGGACCATAAGCCCTAAAAGTTATTTTTTTGGATAAAATTCCCTCTTGTTTTCCTCCTTCCATAGAAAAGTACCTAATACCCATCCCTAATGAAAAAAAACCACCTAATGTTGGCCATATCCCACTCATAGGAGAAATATTCCCTCTTAAATACTTATGTAGTGGTTTAGGGCCACATTCTTGGTCCTTGAGACCTAAAAATTTTCGTTAACACCTGAGACCCTTATTTTCCATCAAATATCATGGTCAAATCCCCAATACTTATTTATCATGTGAAAATCCTTCTAATGGTGCCCGTATCCAACTCATAAGCCAAATATTAACTTAAGAGAGAATAAATGGTGTTTTTGTACATATCTCATGTACCCTAAGCCCTAGAAGCGTATTTAAGTTCCAAGTCCCTTATTTTATTTCCTTGACTATGGTAAAGGTCTCAAGACCCATCCCTCATGTACAAAACTTCCTAATGGCACTCACATTTCATTTGTAATCCAAAGATACCATCATGAGATCTTATGAGTTGGTTTAGTGCCTCATTAATGGACCATGATCCCTATAGCCTTCTTTTCAAGCCTAATGGACTATTTTCCTCACTAGACAAAGGTAAAGGCACAAAACCTCATAATGGTTCTCATATCCCAGTCATAAGATAAACATTCCTTTTGAGGGAATATGTTGATCCATATTGTTTTCGAAATGAAATGAAAGAAGATATATTATGATGAAATACACATAAATATTTCCAGAAATAGAGAAATACAACAATACATGATTTCTACTAATGAAAGAAATGTATAGAGATTATAAAAATACAGAGTGAAAGACTCACTAGAATGGTGGTAAATTTATCTCTGAGAAGAGATGTGACGACTATGCTCATTTGCAAGAATATGAGTACATTGAGGCTATGAAGGCCTTTTTACAATAAGCATGAATGCCAAAACCCTAGACATCCAAAAACCTAACCCTAGGAGATGAAGCGCCAAAAGTCATTTGGGCCCTGTTGGGGTAAGTTAGTTCATCAACTTCTCTGGGTCATAAATTTTTCATACGATATCCATTTTGTGCGTGTTATCTCCCATTAGAAAGGTATTTTTGAGAAATAAACATTATGATGTCAAAATGTGACTCTATCAATAATATGATTGTGGAAATCCCAAAAACTATTGTTAATTGCCTCAAAATGGCCTAAGAAGTACAAAAGATGTACAGAGATGAAGACTGCCAAAATACGCCAGTTGGACTAGATGGGAGGCCAAAAATATACAACTTTATGTTGTGTATGGATTCAAGACAGACTCAGAAGTGCAGAACCCATAATTACAAAGAAGTGTCCCCATTACAGAGAAACATGCTCAACTGAAAATTTTCGACATGAGCCAATTGGAATTTGGAATAGGTGGGTGGCCACCAATACCCACCTGGATCAATCCTCCGCCCTTAGGAAGCAATGGTATCCATTGTGTTGAGTGCTCGAGGAGGAGGGGAAAGTGTTTGTTGAATCAAAATCTTGGTGATTTGCGTGCCTTGTTGGAGAAGTTGTATTGCTTGGCCCGTGGAAGTTTGTCATGAACCTGTTGTTGGCAGGGATGAATCTATTCCACCAACCTATTGTCTTTGGGATTGACAAGGCATTGTATAGGCACCACCATAAGTGAAGAAATACTATCTTCTTTCTCTTCTGCAATCTTCTTCTTCTTGATAGAAGGTGATGAAGTTGCAATGGTTGCAATGCCCGTCTGTGCATCCTTTGAACATATTGTGAAGAGGCTGAATTTTGTAGTATGAGAGATTACCTTGTGGCACTATTTTGGTGGAACAATAGTCATAAATACCTCTAGTATCCTGTAGATTTTACCCCCCGGAGTAATAATTACACTATGGGGTCGAGACTCGTAAACAACATGATGTTTCCACATATATGGTTGGCCCAAAACATCATAGACATCAAGAGGGGAATCATCACATAATAACTTATCCTTGAAGGGTTAGACTCATTAGGATAGGTGACATTGTTGGCTGACATGGAGATATCGTCACTGGCGAAGCCAACCAATTTTGTATCGTTGCGGGTGTGGTGTTGTTGACAACCCCAATTATTTGACAATATCATATGAGATGAGGTTATTTTTTCTTCCTCTATCAAAAACTATATGCAATGGGGTCCCCTTCACCCACTTCTGTGAATGGAAGAGGTGCTCCCCCTCTTTAGGATATTTTGGTTCTTCTGTTTGAATTTTTGCGGTCGCTACAACAGCAGTGGGGTATGCGTTGATGATCTATCGTTTTTCATTATTTTTTGGATCAGATTTTGAATCAAGGTTCGACTCCTTGTCTTTGATCTCAGCCACCAATGACGTTTTTGAGAGAAATTCATCGATATTGTGCCAAGGGATTTTGTGGAAGTCGTACTACTTCCCAATGTCATTATTTGTATTTCCCTTACCCTTCTTTTCATGTGTATTGGATTGGTTTTGGGGAGGATGTTGGTTAGGGCCATCTTTATCGTTCTTTGGTTGTTTCTTATTTGCAGACCCAAACTCCTATTTTTTTTGGTGCCCAAATGTCTACTCGATTTTGACAGCATATCGATAGGAAACTTCTAGTGTTGAGATGTTTAGGAAATCCATTTTGGTTTGGATGTACCCATGCAGAGCCCCACGGTATTTCAGAACTAGATGTCACTCGGAGTATTTGATACCCAACTTGGTACGCAAGGTATGGAAAGTATTTATGAAATTCGACACTTTTTGGCCCTTCTCTTGCCACAGTGTGGTCCATCTCATGTACTGGTCTTTATAGTTATCGACATGGTAATATTTTTCCTTGACCACATCCACAAAAAAATCCCAAGTCAACTCGTCCCCATATATTCTAGATTCCTCTATGCAAATTTTCTCCCAATAATTTTCCCACCAATGTTTGACATGGGGGAGAGTCTTCAAGAGTGCAAAGGTGATGTTTTACCTGTTGGAAAAATTGTGAAAAGAGAAATAATATTCTAGTAGATTTAACCATTTTTCTAGGGAATCTTCATCTATCTTACCTTCAAATACGAGAATATCGAAGTTAACTTGTACCTTGAAGGGAGAAGTTCCTCCAAAGTGGTCGCTTGATGAATATGCACGTGTTGCTATTGGAAGGCATTGAGGGATATGGGAAAAATTCTCCATCATTGCGTCCCTCTGTTGCACGAGAGCTTGCACAAGCAACATGTTAACATATTATTTTTCTCCGCTATTTTTATTTTCTTCCTCCATAGAGGGTTTCTTCGGCATACGAGAAATATTGTCTTCAAGAGAGACAATCTCGAGACCCAAATTTCCATACTCGGACCTCGTCGGGGACATGCACTGAAAACAATAAAGAGTAGCTTGCTCTAATACAATTGATCTAGATTATTTTCTGAACGAAATGAAAGAAAATATATTACGATGAAATACACATAAATATTTCTAGAAATATATAAATACAACAATACATGATTTCTATTAATGAAATAAATGTACAGAGACTGTAAAAATATAAAGTGCAGGTCTCGCTAGAATGGTGGAAGCTTTATCTCTAAGAAGAGATGTGATGAATATTCTCATTCACAATAACATGAGTAGAATGAGGCTCTGAAGTCCTTTTTACAATAAACATGAATTCCAAAACCCTATAATCCAAAAACCTAACCCTAAGAGATGAAGCACCAAAAGTCATGTGGGCCCTGTTGGGGTAAGTTAGTACATCAACTTCATGGGGTCGTAACGCTTTCATATGATCTCCGTTTTAGGCATATGATAGCCCGTTGGAAAGGTATTTTTGCAAACTACACATTATGTTTTCAAAGTTTGACTCCATTAATAGTTTGTTTGTGGAAATCCCCAAAACATGTAGTTAAGGGCCTCAAAATAGCCCCTGAAGTACATAAAGATGTATTGAGATGACACTACTATATATGGGCGAATATTTCCATGTGTCTTACATTCTTCGAAACATATGTAGTAAGTTAAGCATTTTTTTTCATTTTTTTTATTAAATTGGCCACGATTATCGTCGCTATTGCGATGAAAGTTTGTCGCTATAGAGACGAATTGACTATCTCAACGCACTTGCTAACACACATGGCTTGCAATGGCTAGTTGACTTTTTTCACATCAACTCATGTACTTTTGTCGCTATATCGACGATAATCGATCTATATATACTTGACTTTAAGAGAATTTTCGACACATTTTCTATAGTTGTGACATTGTTCATGACTTTTGTTTGAGCTGTTTATTTTTTTCATCACCCACCGGTTGAACAAATTCAATTCTCGATCTACATAGATCAAATTTTGAAATTTCAAGGTTAGTACATTTTTTTATTAATTTATTTACATATACTTATTTAACTTGTAAAAAAAAATTCAAAGAAAAGTTCATGTATCTTGTTTTTTCCTTGATAATATATATGTGCATTACCATATTTCAAAATTGTTATGTCATTGGTTTTTGGATAAAGCTAGTATATTCTATGGAAATTCATGTGAAATGTCAAGAAAAATATTTTCCGAAGAAGTATTTTAAGAAGAGGGAAAATTAATCCATCAATAAGATAATTCAAACATTAAAAATGGATGTCATTATCAATCTAGATCAATTTGAGCCTACAGTTCCTTATGTAAATTTAATCCTTATTACAAAACCACCAACTCATAACAACTTTACCGGTTGGACTAATGTTTGAAATAGAAAGTGGAAAAAAAATCCTCTTAGGTCTAATCCTATCCCTTAGCAACCTTGATATCTCTCTAACTTTTGTGTTTCTATGATTTTGTGCCTATCTAATTTATTTCATATTTTTAGTCTAATATTAGGTTAGGTTAGTCATATAACATTGTATTCTTATGTGATGGTGTTTCTCTGAATTTTTTATAATCACATGCAATTCTAGATGTAGTGATTAACACTAGTTTGTATTTGATGTAACTTTTTTATACACTATTAATAAGGAGTAGCTAAAATATAAAAATTTCATGATGAAATCTACTAGTCAAACAATGAAAAATGAGAACATTGTTGGAAGATTGGTTGTTGTCATTGATGTCAACCCTAGTCATGGGTTTTGGACCGCAAGATTGATGAAGGTATTTGGACATGAAGGAAAATGCACATGCAACCCTTTTCCATTGATGTCAAAGGGGGTGAGAAATTGGGATCATGATGATAGGGGGAGCATGAGTGTTTCCATCAATGTCAAAGGGGGAGATTGTTGGAAGATTGGTTGTTGTCATTGGATATAGTTGAATGGTTTAAGTATAAGTTGAAAAAGGTTTTAAATTGTACTTGATACTGATTCACCCCCCTCTCAGTATCAACAATTGGTATCAGAGCAGGTTGCCTTTAGAACAGTTTAACCACTAGAAGGAAAATCCTGAGCAGAGATGGATGACCATGAGCACATTTCAAATGGGATTCAAAAATTTGATGGAAGAAATTATGCATACTGGAGTGATAGAGTGAAAACTTACCTAACAACTTTGGGAGTAGACATTTGGTACTTAGTTGTAAATGGATATGTAATCCCAAATAATGCTCCAATCGATCCAAATGAGAAGAATCTTATGAGTTGTAATTCAAAATCCAGACATGTTATTCTAGCAGCATTGGCACCAACCATTGCTAGCAAAGTGATGGGATGCAACACTGCTAAAGAGGTATGGGACAAACTCAAGAATATCTACGAAGGTGATCCAAAAGTTAAGCAGGTCAAGCTTCAACGATATAGAGAAGAATTTGAAAATTTGAAGATGAATGAAAAGGAAGATATAGCAACCTATCTTCTTAGATTTGATGAAGTTGTTAATGCTATCAGAGGATTAGGTGAAGAGATCGATGAATCGTTGGTTGTACAAAAAGTGTTGAGATCACTTCTCTTGAAGTATGATGCTAAGGTCTCTGCCATTGAAGAAACTAGGGACTTGACCAAAATG
>ML782699.1:453670-469449 GCA_009831015.1 Picea engelmannii
GTGCATGGTGTATTGTGGTGTATTGGTGTAACTCTTATACTATTGTTCATTTCTCATTGGATATAGTTGAATGGTTTAAGTATAAGTTGAAAAAGGTTTTAAATTGTACTTGATACTGATTCACCCCCCTCTCAGTGTCAACAAACATGCCAAAGTGTATTATAAAATAAAATTGTGACCACTGTAAGTAGCATAAAATTTTGACCATTGTAAGTAGTTGCAAATCAACACGTCATAATTTAAACCAACCAAACCCAGTTGTGGATGACAAGTGGATATCATTCTTTTTTTAGTGGTGAATTTCAAAGATTGACATTTTCTCTACAAAACAACTTAGAGGTTAGTGTATGGTGTCGAGTGATTCAAGTTTGAGAAAGTTTGACCACTTTTGTTAAATGGTGTGTAATTATTTTCCATGGTGATTCAGTACACACTAAACTAAAGTACAAATTGAAGCATATCAATCTTAATAGTTAATCGATAATAAAAAAAAAACATGTCAAAATGTCTTAGAAAAAATAATTGTGAGAATTGTAGGTCACTGTAAATAAACATATCATAATAAAAAGGAGTAGCTAAAATATCATGAATGAGTAGCTAAAATATTAAAATTTAACAACTTACTGTTTGGTATGGTGTAGGTATTACAATTACCTATCAGTACAAGGATTTGTCACTATGAACGGAAATGACAGGAATCTTTCTTAGTTTAGAGCGGCATTAGAGGTGAGGGGCGATGGAAAATGTTATTTCCCTTGCTATGATTGCAGGGGCTTGCAAATAAGAATAATTTTAATAAAAACAATTAAAAGACATTGTAGGGAGAAGGGGCATGCCGAAGGGGGTTATGAATATCGTCCCTTTGTAAGAGGTTCTTCAATATTTAATGTATTCTCTGTAATAGTCATCATGTCATGAATTTTAGTAATATTTATTATTGTTTTTTTTATATTTTCTATACACACTAACTTTACTACGTTGTTTTTAAATATATAGACGATGCCCCCAAAATGTCGACCTCCAGAGAGTTATTTGCCAAGTACTAGCAGAAATGATCCTTTACAGGGTGATGAACTTTGAGATGAGAATATTGAAGCTTCTGATCAAGTTATTAATGAGGATATGGATGGAGATAACATTAGTGATACAAATAAGGAAGATGAGATACATAGATTAATCCAAGACACATTTGCTCCAATGGATGAGGACAACCAAGATGATAGTCATGATGTTGATCCTCTACTCGAGAAGTCACGTCAACCTCTTTAGGAAGGATCAACAAAAAATCTTCTATCTGATATATTGTTGTTGGTGAACTTGAAGGTTTTGAATGGTTTATCAAACACATGCCTCACACAAATACTAAGGTATTTAATTTGTTAATTATTTATTCCTGCATGTTCACAAATACTTAAAAGGTTCATTTTTTTCCTATATTGCTATTGTTTTCTAATTTGTAGAGTATGGATGTGATATTCATGATTAATATTGTTTACAATGACTTATTGTTTTGAATTTTGTAGATTGTTAGGTGAATTTCTATTACCGACGTCAAATATTTTTCCATGCACATATCGAGAAATATCCATGATTATGAAAGAAAATGGAATGGAGTATCAAGCTATTGATGCATGTCCTAATGATCATATCATATACTATGGACAATATGCATTAGAAAATGAATTCCCACAATGTCAAATAAGTAGATATCGAACCGATAAAGTGTCAAATAAGGTGACTCACAAAGTTATTTGTTATATTTTGACAATTCCATGTTTCCAATGGTTGTTCAAGTGCCAAAGTATAACACAGTTTATGGATTTCCATGCAAAGAACATAAGTCAAGACGATGTTCTTTGAATGCCTGCAGATGGTTTTGAATTGAAGTACATCGAAGAAAAGTGGCCAATTTTTAAAGAATAACCTTGCAATGTTAGACTTTCATTGGCCGTCGATGGTGTCAATCCATTGGGAGTGCTTTGTTATGTGTACTCAGTGTGGCCTGTTTTTGTTATAAACAATATCCTTTCTCCTTGGATGTCGATCAAGAGAGAGAACACAATGTTGGCAATGATTGTTCTAGGTATTCAATTACCTTTTATTTTCTTTAAAGTACGAAAAAATATTTCATTTCTTTGTTTCGTGCATGGTAATTATGTCTTTTATATATAAGGACATATAGATAAGTATAATTAATCATGTATGTTGAACCAATTAGGTAAGTACCAGGTTAAATATATGAACGTATATATTGAGCCTCTTAACGATGGCATCATTATGTATGACATCTCTAGACCAATAGGGAAAAAATGATTTCAATTCCATGGAATACTATCATGGATAATTCATGATGCTCCTTGGTTAACACATTTTTGTCGTATATTGTTACTTTCTTTTGTGATTTAATATTATATATATTTATTGAAAATTCTATGCATTATTTTAAATTGTAACTCTAATTCGCTACATTAATTCATATATCTTGTAGGTCTTCAAACAAAGGGTAAATTTGTATGCCTAGTTTGTGGTCGCAGGATAAAATCTCATCATTCAAGGAGTTTAGAAAAGGAAGCTTTTGATGAGTATAGGCACTTTCTGCCTAACAACCATAGTTATCGAACTACAGACAAAGCAAAATTCAATGGTAAAGAAGAGAATGGAACAAAACCATGAAGAATGCCACCTCACTTATGGAAGATGGAATATATTAGAAATCGTCAAGGTATGCAAATTATTTATGTATGATATATGATATAAATATATATATATTTTTTTAATGAATTATGTTTAGTGTGGTATGTAGCTATATTGATTAATTAGTGTTAATTTCATTTTGTTGATGTTTCATGAATGTCGTTAAGGCACGAATGGGATTCCACGAGGAATGAAAAGTTACTTGATGCAATTCAGTAGGTTTTCATACTATGATCACCTACAAATATTTCATTTGTTTGATACAGTTCATATCGGGAAGAACATTACAAAATTGTTATGGCGAATATTAGATGGAAGGACTGACAAAGAGAGAATTGGAAATATTCGTAGTGACATTCAGGAAGCTAATCATGCATTGCAAAGTGTTATTATTAATTCTAATGATGATGGTCATGAACATAATACTATTCTTTCTTGGTTATTGATGGAGCAATAGAGAAATATTGTAAAAGAGGTCATTCGAAAAATTAGGTTTCTGATGGGGTTTTCGTTGAACCTACAAAATATCTTAATGAAAAAAGGTGATTTTGGTGGGGTTAAAACACATGACTGGCATACATTCATTAAGGTAATTAGTAGGTTATAATACATTTCCTTATTGGTATGCATTTTTTGGAAACAAATAATAATTATTTGTTTTTTGTTACAGTTATATGTTCTACCTTTATCTCTCAAAGACGACTTTGACAACAACATAAAAAAAATTATTTATGTACTTGAAAAATACATGAGGTAAGTAATGTTTTATATGGAAAATGTACTTCTTATGTGATTTGTAGTGGAACTTATTGACATATTATGTTTTATCTGTAAATTTAGATATGCCTTGATATTATTTTATTGCATAATTTGTAGGTGGATTTCATCAAAAGAAATCCATAAAGAAGTTATAAGGTATTGGAAGAAAGAAATTCCCCGACTAATGTGTCAAATGCATCAGTCTCTACTTCCAACATTTTTCAATGCACAAGAACACTACCTCATACACCAAGTTGAGGAGATTGAATTATGTGGACCAGTACACATAAGGTCGATGTGGTTGGTGGAGAGGAAATTAAAGTGATTGAAGTATTTTGTTAGACAAAGAGCATGTCCTGAGGGTTATATGGTTGAGGGATATATGGTATATCAATGCATGGTGTATATTAGTCAATATCTACCTAAATTAACATAAAATATGAATGTGCCTCGCATTTGGCATCTCAACTCCATAAACAAATTTGAAGGGGAGGTCCTATTGAGGAAAGGTAAAATGAGAACTGTGAAAGGTAATTATTAGATGTTGACATATATTTAATATATTACACATTTATTTTTCTAATTTTGTTTTATCAGACTGATTTTTTATATTTTTTATTCATGCATATTGAACTATATTAAACTATTCCTTTATTAACAATAGTTAATTAATGATATTAAATTGTTATTTATCATATATTTTCTCGAGAGTGGGATGCTTTACATTAATACATTGCAAACAACCTTGATTGGATGGATCATTGGATAGAATATTGTGAAGAATACTTTGGTAGGTTATCATGGGAAGGGGTGAGTAAGATGATTAAAACAATGCATTGTCATCGAGATCAATTTATTGATCTTACGTCAAGGGAAGTTGATTTAGACTTTGGTTTAAAAGATAAACAAGCAAGTAAATTGTTTACCCACATTTTCCTAGTTATTTCCCAATTTTTCAATGTATTTGGTTTGTTTAATTTTTGAAATATATATTTACTAAGTCCTATATGACATTTATTAATTGGAAATGTATTTTTTACTTGTTGTCCATGTTGCAGTTGAAACATCACAAGGATATGTAGTGTAATGGTCCTAAATTTTGTATAAAAAGATTGGATGATAAGATGAAAACCTCAAATTGTGGGATAACTGTAGTGTTTAAGGTCACCAATGTTTCCTCTAGAAGTGACAGACATCTGGAAGAAACTGAGAATAGGTACTATGGGCATTTGGAGGATATAATTGAGTGTGATTTTAATTCCTTTAAAATAGTTTTGTTTGAGGTGAAATGGTACACGATACAGATGCATGAACGTGATTATGAAAGAACTGTTATTGAGCATGATAATGGATTTACCATGGTTAATACAAGGGAATTTGAACTGGGTACAGGAGCAAGTATTTTTCTCAGAGGTACCTGGTAAAGCAGGTTGGTCATACATTGTTATATATGATCCAAGAGGAAGACCAGTAAAGTATAATCATGTAGTCGATGATGATGATAATAATGAGGAAGAATATCATGATTATGCATATTAGGAGCAGGTGGTTGTAGTTGATATGTCAGACGAAGAAGATGAATAAGTTGATCATCCAAATGTAGTAGACGATGATCTCATTGACAATATTGATTACTATATTAGCAAAAATGATGTCGATGATGATGTTGATATGAATGAGCCTTTCACCAATATCGATTATGAACCAGATCCTGATACAAATGTTGAGCTGGATGAAGAAGAAGATGAATGATATTTCATTGTTTAAAAGAAGAGGTATGTGTTTATATCTTTTATATGATCTTTATATGTTTTTATTTTGTATAATAGAGTATGTTACATGTTCTTTATAATTCAAAATTAGGTATGGGGAAATTGAGAGTGATGTGAGGGTGGGGGGGGGGCATAATTAGAGCTTCCACCTTCACATGGTTTCCCCTATTTAATAGAGAATGAACTATTCTCGAAACCAAGAGGAGCTCTGTGTGACTACACCAAATCATGTACTACTTGAGCCCTCTTATAATCTAGTTTGGACTAAAATTTGGTAGATGAGAATGCTTGGAACCTCATGAAATGCTTGGAACCAAGGTATGGACTGAATTAGACGACCTCTAGGAGGAGAAATCAAAAAGTTCAATAATTCAATGTATGCACCTTGTCACCCCTAGTGCTATGTGTAGATTCTCCTAGAGGACCTCGTAGGCCTTTTTGTCTCCACTCTATTGATAGTAAGTGGCTTAGGATTAGAGTTAGAAAACTTGAGCACACACCACCCCCTTTTTGGCCAAATCAACAAAGGAATCTATAAAAGTTGGCTTTGTGTTGTGTATTGAATAATTGGACAATGAAGTGTGGCTTGTGGACTTATTTGGTATATAGTAAGTGGTGCCAAATTAACAAAGGAAACTATAAAAAGTGGCTTTGTGTTGTGTATCGAATAATTGGACAATGAAGTATGGCTTCAAAGAAGGAGAAATAAAGAAGTTTCATATAACAATGTATGCACCTTGTCACCCCTGGTGCTATGTGTAGATTCTCCTGGAGGACCTCGTAGACCTTTCTGTCTCCACTCTATTGATATCATATATACCTACACCTCCCCTTCCTTCATCATGGATATAAGTTAATAGGGTCACAGACAGAGAGGTGTAGTTTAAAACTATTAAAAAGGAATCCAAACACCCTAACTTTTTACAAATTGAGTATATCAATGAAGGGGGCTTAATCTCTCATCCTATCTTCTTCGCTTAACTTTCAATGTTTTTCTTTCACTTCTTACTCTGGGTTCTCTCTATTATCTATAACTTGTATTCTTGTTTCTTGTATTGCTTTGTTTCCTTTTATTATGGGTGTATAAATGGAATAATAAGGGATTACATTGTTAATATATGTTGGTGTTAATAAGGGATGCTCCTGTTATTAAGGGTTTGTCAACACTTACACAATGAAAATTTAATCTGACATTGTACATACAAGAATTTTCAATTTTGATTTAAAAGGTATATGAAACTGTGATAAAATTAAACATATGTAGAGCCTATAATTTCCATAAAAGTGGATGGAACACTCTCCCAACAAAGTGATTTTAGCAAGAAGGGATTTTGGGTGACAGTGAGTTCAAGTATCACTTCATGAAACATATTCCCCAACATGAATTTAATGAAATTTGGGTTGTAGAGGAATTTCATCAACCTATGTGCCCACTTATTATTTGTAATTCATCACATATGCTAATTTATTCTGTAGCATCCTTATGAAAAAGTTGTCTTGAAAAAGTTAATGGGGCCAACGTTGAAATTTTCTCAAACTTTTCCTGTAGTCATTGAAATTTGACATGGTTGAACTAGATATAGTCCATAAATATTTATCGAGGTTAGGTCATGAAAATGGGTCAAACAAGACATGGTCATGTGAGAAATCAAAAGGAAAATATGACCAAAGAGAAGACCAATTAGATATATTCACATGACCAGTTTTGATTACTAGAATAAGTGTTGATTCTTGTCGACCCCACAAAGTGACCAGTTAATGGGGAAACGTTGAAATTTTCTCAAACATTTCTTGTATTCATTGAAATTTGACATGATTGCACTAGATGCATGTCTTGATGATATGGGAGAGTTTCAAGACTCAAATATTACTCATATTATACCTGCATAAGATAATGGTTTGTAACTAGGTGGCGAATAATGTGAATATGGACAATAGCTTAGATGAGATAAAAATTCAAAGATAAGATCAAATAATTGACGAAGCTTGTGTAATTTTTCGAGTACTTGTCTATCGAGTATTAGTGTGTTTTAAAAAACTTGTGATATAGTCCATAAATATTTATTGAGGTTAGGTCATGAAAAGGGGTCAAAGAAGACATGGTCGTGTGAGAATTAAGAAGGAAAAGGTGACCAAAGAGAAGACCAATTAGATGTTGGCAAATATTTAACAGACAATGAATGGAAAATATTTAACAGACAGGGAATACTTGTCATTGATGGCAAGTACAACAGTGAAGATGGCATGAGTACAGGAAGTTTGTAATTGACAGGCAAACAGAAGATAAGTTCAGGAAGGTCGAATGCTCGAAGGCGAATGATCGAAGGCAACGCAACATTGATCGAGTGATCGAAGACTCGTAAATTTTGAGAAGAATATTTGATCATTGGATTTCATTCAAAATTCCCGATGGTCGTCAGATCTCAAGAAGAGCTCACTGAAGAGGAGGACAGATCTCATACGTTAGATCCAAGCGCAGGACCCAACCATCGTTGGATCAAGGAGAACCTGCACACCTTTTAAAGTATAATAACGAGAAAAGGGGCTCACAAAATTCCGAAAGAAGGAGGACCATCCATCATCAGGAAGGACACGTGGGGAAAGATCGTAAGTTCGCTGACTGGAGAGTCAAAGGAACAGGGTTCCTTAACTTCTCGAAATCGCGATGAGATTTGAGCCGTCAGATTAAGGTTGAATCTGGACCTTTGATTCCAGTCCTTGTCGAAGTTTCGGGGATCGAGAGTTGGACATGTCAAAGATTATTAACATCAGGAATCTCGATATCGCGATATGCGAAATCACGATATGCGAAATCGCGATGTAATCTGAGCCTTCATATCAAGCTTTGATCTAGACCGTTGATTCCAATCCATGTTGGAGTTTTGAGGATCGCGTGTTGGATATGTCAAAGAAAAAATGCAACAAGAATGTCGATTTTGCGATATGCGAAATTGGGATTCAATCGCAGCCATTGAATCAAGCTCAGATCTGGACCATTGATCTGTTGAAATAATGTAACTGCGAAGAGAATTCTTATTATTATTTTATTATTGGATTAAATCCCCATTGCATATTAATCATGTCATTATTATTATTATTGTTATTGGATTAATCCCCATTGAGGATTCATCATGTCGGTAATTGTATAAGGACCAAATCCCCTTTTGTGGATTGGTCATCGGACAATTACAAAGGGCAGAATAAGAAGTCGGCCCCAACAGTTATAATGGAAGACCCATAATTAATTAAAGGTGGGTTTACCCACCCAGAGTGAGAGGTCGACCTTGCCAGATTGTGACCTTTCACACGTGCCATTTTGATATAAATAAGAGGCTAGCACCTCACTTCTAACACACAACTCACTTGCTCATTCTCTTATGAGGCAAGCTGCAATCACCAATTGGAGAGAGGGAGAAGAGTGGCGCATCTCTTGGAAAAGAATTTCTGTATTGGTTTGAGTTATCTCTTGAACATTGTATAAGCTATTTTTGATAAGGTAGTTTTTGTTGGGTTTTCTTCCCCTAGAGGGTTTCCCAGGATAAATGTTGTGTCTCTTGTGAATGTGTATTTCTTAGTGATCTTGTTATTATTATGATCTTATCAAATGAAATCCAAAGAACTATAATAATGGCATAAACATTAACATGGTATCAGAGCCAACCTGAAGGAAACACAATTTGCAAGAGGAAAAACGTCACTGTTACCATACCCAAAAATTAGGGTTTCACAAAAGTGAGTATTTTCATCTCCCTAACCACCTAGAAAGTTGCACCCTCCCCCAAGGATCATTTTGGCACTTAGAGCACACCTTTTCAGTGGCTAGATATCCCGAAAAGTGAAACCCTAGTTTCACAAAGTACCAGAAAACCAAAAAACCAGAGTACCAGAAGTACCAGAAGTAAAAGAGTACCAGAAAACTAGAAGCACCAGTCCAAAAATCCGCAGATTAGATTTGAAGGGGTAAAACTTTGATTTTTGAAATTCCGACTGCACCAACTAACTCGTCTCAGCCCAACGTATCTATCCCCTAGATCAGAATTTCAAAATTTGAAGTTTGAAAAATTAGGGTTTCCCCATAAAACCCTAAGTTGTAGTTGCAGTTGCAGTCTCAGAACCAGTTGCAGTTGCAGCTATAGAACCAGTTGCAATCACCCTTGAAGTTTTTCGTAATGATTACCGCTTCTACCAGATGGAGCCACTACCTGCAAATGCTATTAGAGGTATGCACTTACATATGTTTAATGGTTAAACCCTAAAGAGTATTTGCAGGAGAAGGGATCTTTTTCCATAGATCCAGAAGGATCTCAAGATCCAACACATTCAGAGGAATGATGCAACCCAGGTGTGATTATTCTAATATGCATCTATTTGTTATGAAATTGTCTTGATCAATGTTGCATGTTGAAGCTATGATCAAATCATTAGAAGGATTAAAAGTTGATCATAGAGATTATCCTCTAACCTAATCTTTTGTCAAGATAGCATATTGTCTTAGTACAATAGACAGGTTGAAGAAAGTACTCGTCACTTGAGTAAAGGAGACCTGGAAGAAAAGAAAGCACTCACTCTTGAGGACAAGGCTCCAGGTTTGATTAATCAAGATTCAAAGGTACAAATGACAAGCTAATGACTTTAGTTGAGATAGAAATCATCGTAAAGTATTATACTTGATAACATGTGAGAATAATTTGTTTTCTATGACTAACACCTCCTCTAGGAGAAACCTCGTGTGTTAATTTCAGATTTCCATGGAAGAATGCTTGGTCACAACACTAAGAGAGTGTTGACCCCATTTTGTATTGTATTCCTTACCTTTAATCTTTGCTAAATTATAAGTAATAGCTCTAAAGGAGATACTATGATGATTGTTCATGCTATTTCTTTATATTATCAAGAAGGATATTATTCTTGCTTGTTGTTTTGTTGACCTTTCTCCAGGTCACATGAGGAAGCTATAGCGAAGAAGGCAACGTGATAAAGGAGAGGTCATAAATGAAGCAATCATTAGTGGAAAAGAAGAAGGTGGGTCACTCAGAAGCTGCCATGACCCACGCTATTGAATAATCCATGTGAACTCTAGAATATTAGCTCACATCAACTACAAGGCGCTACCATACATATGCAAAGTTGTCACAAGTTTACCAGAACTCAAGGTTGATCAAGAAGTAATATGCAATGGATGTGCACAAGGAAAGAACGTCAAGAACCTGTTTCCAAAGAGGGACAGCAAGGCAGAAGGAGTCCTAGAACTCATTCATTCAAATGTATGTGGCCCAATGCCATCATCCTCCATTAATGGGTATGTATACTATGTATCATTCATTAATGATTATTCTCGTAAAAGACCTGGATATATTTGAAGTGTTCAACAAGATCAAAGAATTCAAAGCCTTGATAGAGAATCTTTCTGAAAGAAAGATTAAGATACTCAAGTCAGATAATGGGGGAGAATATACCTCAGAAGAGCTTGTGAACTTATGCAAAGATGTTTGGATCAAGATCTCCAACAAAATGGTGTAGTTGAACGGAAGAACAGAACCATGCTGGAAGCTGTGAAGATCAAGATCTTCCTATGTTCTTATGGACAGAAGCAACAATTACAATTGTTTATGTGCAGAATCGATTGCTCCATAGTGCACTTGGGCTCAAGACACCAGAAGAGATGTTCACCGGAAAGAAGATAGAGGTAAGCCATCTCAAAATATTTGGTTGTCCAGTGCTTATTCATATACCTAAAGAAAAGAGAAACAAGCTGGACCCTTCAGGAAAGAAGGGAATATTTGTGGGATACTGTGAGGTATCCAAGGCCTTCATAATCTACATACCTAGTCACCGCCATATTGAGATCAAAAGGGACGTGACCTTTGATGAAGAAGTTGCACTTAAGAAATTGAGAAGATGCCAGCTTGAAGAGGTATATGAAGAGGAACCTGTAAATCCCAGGATGACAGAATCCATGAGGAAAGTTCCCAGAGCTGCAGAACCTGTAAGGGAAGTCATAGCTTCCCCTGATGAGGAGACTCCTAAAGATCATGATATCACAGAAGTTCAAGAACCTCCTCAATTGACCTTCTCCCATAAAAGAAAGTCTGCTTGGGAAAGAGAGATTATTCAATATGGAGAGAAGTATGGTGTTCCAGAAGGAACCACAAGACAGGGGAAGAGACCAAAGCCATTCTCCAGTTACACGGCTTTGATGTGCAATCTACTTGATGAGGAACCTACATGTTTTGAAGATGCCATCCAGAAGAAGGAATGGGGAGATGCCATGACAGAGGAATACCAATCCATAATAAAGAATGATCTATGGGAAATTGTTCCCAGACCAAAAGGTAAGGATGTGGTATCATCAAAATGGCTCTTCAAGATAAAACATGTTGCTGATGGAAGTATTGAGAAATATAAAGCAAGATTTGTCGCTCGTGTCTTTTCCCAGAAGGAAGGAATCGACTATGAAGAGACATTCTCTCCTGTGGCCAGATACACTTCGATCAAAACCATTATAGCTCTTGCTGCCAAGATGAAATGGAATTTGCACCAGATGGATGTGAAGACATCTTTTCTGAATGGTATCATTGAAGAGGAAGTGAATATAGAGCAACCCCAAGGATTTGAGGTTGAAGACAGGAAGTATCATGTCTGTCGATTGAAGAAAGCCTTATACGGATTGAAGAAAGCTCCCAGAGCTTGGTATGGCCGTATAGACAGTTTCTTGACGAGCTTGGGCTTTACCAAGAGTAAAGCAGATTCAAATCTCTACTTCAATATCATGGAGAATGAACCAGTAATACTATTATTGTATGTGGATGACTTATTCTTAACTAAAGAAGAAAATCTCATCGTTGAATGTAAACAGAGACTTGCCACTGAATTTGAAATGAAAGACCTTGGCCTATTGCATTACTTCTTAGGTATTGAGGTATGGCAGAGTCCGGAAAGAATCTTCCTTAACCAGGGGAAGTACATGGTCGAAATCTTAAAGAGATTTGACATGCTAGAATGCAAGTCCATGAATACACCCATGGAAGCAAAGTTGAAGCTGTTGGTCGATACTTCGTCAGATTTGATAGATGCCACTCTGTACACACAGATCATTGGATCGCTGATGTACCTGAAAAACACCAGACCAGACATCTATTTTGCAATGAACACCTTGAGTCAATTTCTGGTAGAGCCCAGACATGTTCATTTAGTGGCTACAAAACATGTGATGAGGTACCTTAAAGGTACAATGGATTATGGTATCATCTATGATGGAGATCATGACTTCACACTGAGTGGATATACTGTTGCAGATTGGGCAAGAAGCGTTGCTGACATAAAAAGCACTTCCGGATGTT
The DNA here is from genome assembly GCA_009831015.1 of Picea engelmannii. Taxonomy (NCBI): domain Eukaryota; kingdom Viridiplantae; phylum Streptophyta; class Pinopsida; order Pinales; family Pinaceae; genus Picea; species Picea engelmannii. Next base: position 466,236 of record ML782699.1, read on the forward strand.
GTTTCAGTTTGGGATCATCTATGATCTCGTGGAAGAGTAGGAAGCAATCCAGTATTTCTCTCAACACAGTGGAAGCATAGTACATTGCCGCATGTTTTTCTAGCTGTGAAGCTATATGGCTCCGAAAGTTGCTGACATGCCTATTTGATTTGGAGATGAGAGAAACCGCGATTCTATGTGACAATCAAAGTTGTATTAAAATGACAGAGAATCATGTGTTCCACGACAGGTCGAAGCACATAGATATCTGCTATCATTTCATCCGCGACATGGTACATAGAGGCGCCTTGAAGCTCCAGTACATTAGCATGGATGAACAGGTTGTTGATGTGATGACTAAGCCTCTATCTCGTGTAAAGTTTGAACACTTTCGAGATAATCTTGGTATTGTCTAAAAGGACCTTCCCTGAAAGGGAGAGTAGATGTATTCCTTGCTTCTAACCTCGTTGTTAGATGTAAATAAAGATGAGTTATGCTTCTGACCTAGTTGTTAGACGTAAATCATAACGTCGTTGATTCCTTGCTTCTAACCTAGTTGTTAGATGTAAAGCAAGATGATTCCTCGCTTCTGACCTCGTTGTTAGACGTAAAGTGAGATGTTGATGTGCTCCTTGCTTCTGACCTCGTTGTTAGACATAAAGAAAGATGAGTCATGCTTTTGACCTAGTTGTTAGACGTAAAGCATGACGATGTGATTCCTCTCTTCTGACCTAGTTGTTAGACGTAAAGCGAGATGATGATATTACTTGCTTATGACCTAGTTGTTAGACGTAAAGCAAGATGTGACTAACACTGAGCTACCAACTTAACCACTGTGACATTGAGCTAGTGTAGTACTGTGATGTGCCAACCTAGTGCTGTGATGAGGTATCATTTTTAATGATACATATTTGATGCAGATGATGATAACATTCTTTCGAGAATGATGATGCTGCCGATGAAAAAAAACTTCTGATGACTCATAAATGTGCTAGACAATGGTTCAAGATGATATTGACGATACTTTCCTCCAGATGCCACTGATGATGCAGACCTCTCTCGCCTGATGCTGATGAAGAATACCCTTATTGTTAAGGGGGAGTGTTGAAATAATGTAACTACGAAGAGCATTCTTATTATTATTTTTTTATTGGATTAAATTCCCATTGCAAATTAATCATGTCATTATTATTATTTTTTTATTGGATTAAATTCCCATTGCAAATTAATCATGTCATTATTATTATTATTGTTATTGGATTAATCCCCATTGAGGATTAATCATGTCGGTAATTGTATAAGGACCAAATCCCCTTTTGCGGATTGGTCATCAGACAATTACAAAGGGCAGAATAAGAAGTCAGCCCCAACAGTTATAATGGAAGACCCATAATTAATTAAAGGTGGGTTTACCCACCCAGAGTGAGAGTTCGGCCCTGCCAGATTGTGACCTTTCACACATGCCATTTTGATATAAATAAGAGGCTAGAGCCTCACTTCTAACACACAACTCACTTGCTCATTCTCTAATGAGGCAAGCTACAATTACCAGTTGGAGAGAGGGAGAAGAGTGGCACATCTCTTGGAGAAGAATTTCTGTATTGGTTTGAGTTATCTCTTGAACATTGTATAAGCTATTTTTGATAAGGTAGTTTTTGTTGGGTTTTCTTCCCCTAGAGGGTTTCCCAGGATAAATGTTGTGTATTTTGTGAATGTGTATTTCTCAGTGATCTTGTTCTTATTATGCTCTTATCTAATGAAATGAAAAGAACTATAATAATGGAATAAACATTAACATGATCTAACTCCATATCGGAGTTTTGGGGATCGCAACATGGAGTGGCAAGTAAGCAATGCAACAAGAATGTCGATTTTGTGATATGCGAAACTGGGATTCAATCGCAGCCATTGAATCAAGCTCAGATTTGGACCATTGATCTAACTCCATATCAGATTTTCGAGGATCGTAACATGGAGTGGCAAGTAAACAATGCAACAAGAATGTCGATTTCACGATAAGTGAAATTGCGATTTAATCACAGTCGTTGAATAGAGATCAGATCTGGACCATTGACATAACTCCATATCAGAGTTTCGTGAATTGCAACATGTAGAGGCAAAGAACCCAATGCAACAAGAATGCTGAAATCGCGAAATTGCGATTCAATCACAGCCATTGAATCAAGATCACATCTAGACTATCGAATCACAGGACATGTGGAAAGTGATCGAACTTTTGCTGACTTGGGGTCAACGGAGCATAGTGTTGAAATTCACGAAATGAGAAATCGTGAAAGCACTTTTTGCATAGGCACTTGGTTATGACCATAGTCATATTGGGGAAGGAGCTAGTTCGGAAAAGTTCTGTATAGGAATTTCGTGGATCGAGATTTGTAAGTGACAAGAACATTGAAAATCAGGAGTGTCGAAATCGTGATATGCGATGTCGCAGAATGATCTGAACCGTCAGATCAAGTGTTGATCAGAGGGCTATTGTTCTCTCTCACATTTAACTCCTTAGTTTGGAATCTATTAGCGAAACAGACTCATGATTGCCGATTAGTTGGTGTTTCAGTTGTTGAGACAGTTGTCTTCCTTTTTCCTAAAGAGATGGGAAGTTGAACCACCGTGAGGGTGTATAAAAGAAAATAAGACAAACAACATGAGGTTGGTTGTTCTTTATGAGAAAAGAATGAAACTGTAAGAAAATAAAATGAGAGGATGCCCAGGAGGAGATTAAGCATATGTGCAGTGTGAGATGAAACGTAGAGAAGAATAACAGAACAAGTTGAAGAAGAGAAGAATGAGAAAACGAGTTGTTGCAGAGCATACCTATTGAACAGACAGAGGAAGAGAAGAGAAACATAATAGTGTGTAGAAGACCAAATTTACAGAACAAAGAAAGATTGGTAAGAACTGATTTATCTGTAAAGTTGACTGTTTATTTATCCATTCATATTCTAGGAAGGTTGGGAGGTGCTCGGGAGGACTGTTGTCCTCAAAGGTTGAAGTGGGAGCTTGAAGACAGGAAGTTGTAGCTTCCATCTGGTTGCAGCCAGAGAAACCAGGGTGGCAAGGTGGTGTAAGGGAGAACAAGTGTTCTCTGTTATATAGGTTGGAGCCTGTGTAACTAGAAGTTGGTGCTTCCATCCAGTTGGTGCTGGAACATTAAGGGAGTTGGTGCTTCCTTCTAGTGGGTGCTAGAGAAACCAGAGAGTTGGTGCTCTCAAACAAG
>ML782699.1:500280-517956 GCA_009831015.1 Picea engelmannii
TTGATCTATTTCTTGAAGCTCCTCTTGAACATCTTTTGCATAAATTAACAATTTCATCATATGATTCCTTAGATATGTCCCCTTTTCCAAGCATATTCAGCATATCTAGACAGTCATCCCTTACTCCTTTTAATAAGATAGTTCTGAGAATATCCTTACTTACATTGGGCTGACTGGATCTTTGTAGATTATATTGTAGCCTTTCTACAAAGTCTTCTAGATTCTCATCCTCTTTCTGCATCATCTTAAATAGCTCCTCCCTCTTTTCTCTTGTTCGGCAGTAGTCCTAGTATTTGTTCAGGAATTTATGTTTCATTTGGTCCCATGTTGTGATTACATGGCCTCCATACTCATAAACCATATTAGTGCATTCCCTTTTAGTGTTGCGGGAAATAAATTTAATTTTTGAGCATTAGAAACGTAATCATAACTTCTGCATAATATATCAAACTCAAAAAGAAATTCATCAGGATCCTCTGAAGATAAACCATGAAAATTAGGTAATGTTGAGAGTTGAATGTTTTTCATGGGGGCTACTCCTCTAGGGATATCGCCAATAGGAAATCCTAATGTAGAGAAAGATTTTTCATCATTTACCTCTCCTTCAGGACCTGCCTATTCTTCGTGATGCAATTCTTCATTGTACTCATCCATGTTTCCCTCTGTCTGCTCCCCTACTGCACTTGCTCTATCCCCAATGTCTCCTACTGGCTTTTGGACTGTCTCAGGACTCCAAACTTCTTTCCCTGTTTCAAATTTTGCTTGGAATGAAGGCTGGGACTTTTGTTTCCGAAGGTTTGGCCATGGAGCAGCAGATTCCGACTTTGATATAATCTCGTCAATGTAAGTCTTTCTTCTTCCTTTTCCTTTTCCCTTGCCACCTATAGGGTTAGTGTCTTTGGGGTCTTTCATGCAATCTTTTTATCTGAAAAATCATAAGTGCTTTTGAAATCTATAGCTACCTTCCCCGGCAACGACGCCAAAATGTTGGTCACTATAATTTCTTAATTAACTCAAACAATCAAGTGCTACATAAATTTTCAACCCAGGGAAGTCTGTTTATTTCAAAGATAACCACGCACTATATATGCTCAATTCCAAAAGCAACTTAGAGTTGTAGTAAAGGAAACTATATTAATCACACTTGCCTTGAATGAACTAAAGTTCTGACTTGAATTACAGGAAAGCAACCTACCTATTGCAGATCTTTAAAGATTAATCTAAAGAATCCTGGATTACATTAAAATAACAACTGCAACAGGAAAGAACAACTATTCTGTAACCAGAGAATAGGACCCTTATTCCCCAAGCAGGAACTCCAACACCTTGTTTCTGATTAACACACTTTTATGAAAACATTAATGCGTAGAAGGCTAACTCTATCTAGCAGAGAACATGACCCTCTAGTTCCTTCCCTTCTAAGAAGGAACCCTTAGCCCAGTCTCTGATCAGCACACTTGTGAAAAATAACTGGAAGCCTACTAATTCTACAGAGAACAGGACCTTCTAATCCCTTCCATTAAGTAGGGACCCTTAACCCAGTCTCTGACTAGCACACTTGCAGAAATAATTGAAATCTACAGAGAACGGGACCTTCTAATCCCTTCCATTAAGTAGGGACCCTTAACCCAGTCTCTGACTAGCACACTTGTAGAAACAACTGAAATCTACAGAGAATAGGACCTTCTAATCCATTCCATTAAGCAGGGACCCTTAACCCAGTCTCTGACTAGCACACTTGCAGAAACAACTGAAATCTACAGAGAACATGACCTTCTAATCCCTTCCATTAAGCAGGGACCCTTAACCGAGTCTCTGATTAGCAAACCTCATTAAAATCATCACACAAGATTACTAATGAAAATGATTCTGAACTTTGTGAAAATAATGTAACATTCAATAAACTAAAGTTCTTAACAAGAGAGAGTTCAGTAGTGTTTCAGCAAAGCAGAATTCATTAAAAGTAGTGTTTCAACAAGACAAAGGTTAATCAAGGCATAAACAGAAATTACACTAACACACTATAAAGCTAATGGGTGAATCTTGTGAAGAAGGTGGGCCCTCCCTTCTCACAAGATTCCCCTGAGACGAAAAGGCTAGAGAAGGATGCTCAAAACAGTCTTTCATTCATCTATCAATGGATCATATTACAATATGGAAAAAAATGAAGTATGTCCCTCTCTATGAAGATTTCTTAATACATAAAACTTGGGATCCTTTCGAATGATGATTTCCTCTTATTTAAAGAGGGAACCCCTTCGATACAATTGATCAAATATTACAATGTATATCTGAGTCCTATTCTTAGTCAGATCGACTTTCTAAACCATAATAGGATGTCCTAGTCTCACGCAACAGAATGCTATTACAAGTGCTGAATGAGGTGTTGTTGTTACGACTGGAGTAACAGTTCCTTCTCGTTGTTGCTGATGTTGTTTCAACATCGCAAATCGCGAGCTGTTTCAACCATGGGATTTGTGCTCTTGACTGTTTCAACATTCTCATGTGGGAGCGACGGTTGGTGCTTGTCTCACATGCGACTGTTGTAGGGTTTCTATTGACTTCTGACTGTGTAACGGCTTCCTTTGTGTTTCAGTGTCATCGGTCCTAGGCTGTGTAATGGCTTCCTCTATATTTCATCATCTGTGACTCTAGACTGTGTAACAGCTCTGTGTTTCAGCATCTGCGACCCTGGACTGTGTAACAGCTCTGTGTTTCAACATCTATGACCCTGGACTGTGTAACAACTCTGTGTTTTAGCATTTGCAACCCTGGACTTTGTAACAGCTCTGTGTTTCAGCAACAGGCCTCAGATGCTAATCTGCAGTTTGAACTGTTTCAACACTTATACATTTCTAATCAATGGTTAAGTACGAGAGTGATGTAAAATATTATGCAAAACATATTAAACATATAGTAATGAGAAGGGGTGTTGTATTACCTTTGGAATGATCAGATAGAGTGATAATATGAGTTTAAATGTGGGTGATCAAGAGTGTAATAGTGGCAAAAAGTATAGGCAAAAAGGTACATTGTGTGGTCCTAACAATTTGCATATGAAAATCCCTAAAAATGGTGACATGCAATTTTAGTGTATAAAAATGCTAGTGGATCCATATGTGCACAAAAATCCCCTCATGAGGTTCCTATAAAATTTGATTCTCTAACTGACATTTTCAACTGAATTTATGTATTATGGATCCTATAACAAAAATGCATGATATATTGGAAATGTAGATTTTCCTTTGAATTGTCACTTAGGTTCTTTAGGCGCAAGGATTCCTTGAGGAAAGGAACATACTCTTTGTACCTATAGAATGGAAGGGTTGTCTTTTCAATCATGAAATCAAGCTTGTGTGGTTTCTTTTTCCCATAAGAATCAATAAGAATGCAGATGGCCTGCTACTCAAGTGTTTGTTGTACTTGTTCTATTGCACTGTCCCATTCGTTTTTTTAGATAGGGGTGTGAAAAACCTCCAATTCGGGGGTAGTGATGAGTCTTCAATTTGTCACTTTCCATGGCCCACATTTTGTGTTATTTGAATCTTTAATTTAATATGGTTCAAAAGAAAGAAATAGTGCAACTATGGTGAAAGGATTTGACCCACATGACAAGTTTATCTCCTTCATTCATTGACATAGAACACTTTTTTTAATAGTTGAAAAATTTAAAGGATATTGTCCCTTCACCATATTCAAATCTTCTATCACTTAAAGGAAATCATAAAGACCCTAATTGATTCAATATCTTCTAATCTTGATGATTTGAATTGACAAATGAGGGAAATAGTTCCTTGAACAACATGCAAGAAATTAGGTAATTAAGGAACAACTCCCACAAATCAAGGGATTGATTAGATGGGCTAGATAGGAATCTTTTCAAGTATGAATAGATTCATAGTTGATAGAGTACATATTTAGTATTATGGTTTCATTTTCCTTCTTGTTGTTCAGGCTAGTTCAAATTGTAGCCAAGAGGCAAATTTATGCCCAAAATATGCGAAAATATGTGAGGGCATGCATGTGTAGCTATCATGTGTGGGTTCTCAAATGTACTAAGATCGAACAACTAATAAACCTTGATATATATCATTTTTGTAATGAAAAATGTCTATGTAGCATACAAAACCAATTCATATAGAATAAAAAATATTCATACAAAAAGAATGTAATCAAGAAGTCATACACAAGTCACCATATGAACTTCATTCATTCCTTATCATTCACAACCCCCAACTTACAACTAGTAGTTCTCAAATGAGCTCACTAGACATGGAAAATGTTTCTCTACTAATCACATCTACATCAAGTACTATTCCTAGCCAATCAGAAGCCACAAAGGAGAATGAATGTTACACTTAAAGACATAGTTAAATATAAACTATAGAAATTTTTATATATAGATTTTATATACCCTATATTAGATAGTGAATGGGTTTTGCCTTTGATTATTGTTCCCAAGGAAGGAGTAACTCAACAATTTGTGTGGACTATAGGGAACTTAATAAAGCCACTAGAAAGGAAATGATTCCACTATATAAGGACTATAAAGATAATATTTTTTTAGTAGAATAATTAAGGGATAAGTCTTTCTATCATGCATAAAAAAAATGTAAGTGTTTGGTTTGTATTTACATCCTCTTTTTCAAGGTATTCCTGAATTTGTATAGTGTTGGGATACAAATTTTTCATACACTATCAAGAATGGCCTAGATTGTAAGATTTTCCATTCAACCTTTCTTAGAAGAGGAAGTTCAACGATTGGGTGCCTTTGAGGGTCACCAAGAACCTTTTTCATCTTAAATTCTTCCATGGTTTTCATAAATCTTACAATCTAGGTCATTCTATAAAAAAGAATTCTCACACCCCAAAGCATAATGGGATGCCAAGTATGATATGAATCAAGTAAACTAGGACCCCAATAAGTTTCTTACATAAAATAGAATCAAGTATATTCTCCAAGTGAAACATGGGTTCCCTGAATATTTGCTCGCTAACTTATCTTCTCATTTTTTCGAGTGTTGGTACCATAAACTTATATTTGCATGATAAAGTATCTTCTTGTTTTAACGAGTGTAGGTGCCACCAAATAGCTATCTTTCAGATCTATATTCCTCGAGTGATGATCAAGATATACTCAGAGAGGTTGAAATTGAGACATGTTGTACTAGATCTACTGGTTCTAGATCAACTAGATCTAAAAAGGTCAGGGAAAGATTTTGTATAAGCATGCAATTTTTTGTTGCCAACGGAGGGTCATGTAATTATGATGCTGAGATTATAGGTGACATTGAGTTTCCCTTGAGGTATAGAAATCTAGTGCAATGATGGGTACCTAAGGAGCTACCTGAAGTGGACACATATTTCTTCATCAGTGGGAGGATGTATCGCATTGCTCCTTCATCCTTATATGGATTGGGGTTATTTTCCATGGATGGCATAAAGGTCAATTATGTCATTGTAATTGAATTGATGGAGTATGTCAGAACATTATACAAACACAATCACTAGTTAATGTTGGTCCGATATACGTGAAGTATGCATAGATACGGAGTTGCCGCAAATTATATACAACTAGTAGATAACAATCAAAATAAAGGGGCGACTATGTATATTGATGGAAGGCCAAAAGATTCTGGAAACATTGCAAGATTTATAAATAGTACATGACCAGTGGCAACAGCTAAGCAACCGAATTGTATATTTGAGGGACACGAAGGAAATCGTATATTTGTATGTGCAACAAAAACAATAGTTCCAGGTGAATACTTCTTGATCTATTACAACTTAAATCGAATAGATGGAGGGGGTGAAACTATGGGGGTAAATATCTTACATACCATTCAACTAAACCTTTGATCAATCATTGTTATAATTTATCACTGCAATATTTCAATTTTTTACTGCATATATCATGTTTCATTATTTATTTTCTGATATTACTACAATATTTCATTTTTTTAATGTTACGGGTGAATTTCATAACTTTTGTTGATTGATTTATTGTTTCAACATCTGTCCAGGGTGACCATGGAAAATCACACGCTACATATTTCCAAGGTGACAATGGAAAGGCACCTATTGTGCCTCGGCGGGTAAATGTTAAATATAGTAACAACTTATGACTACAATAACTAAATTTCTCAAATCTTAAAGTTCATCTCATTAATTGTATTCATTAATGTATTGTGGCATGGTCACCGTGGGAATTCACCCACTCGTAGTATATCAAAGAAGGGTAACCGTGGGAAGTCATTGACCACACAACAACATCACGTAATTGTTAGTGCTTAATAATAACTAAATTTGATTACAATATCTAAATTTTTTTGATGTTAAAATTATTTAATTTCATTTATTAATTGATGTTTTTAGTCCAGTACATTTGATTTGGATGATGAAGAGATTGAGGAAAAAATATTTTATTCCATTGACCCAATATAAATTGTCGTGAATGCCTTGAAGAAGGCAAACATAGAATATCTAGCTTTGTTTCACAAAAGACCCATGGCACGGGAGGACAGGGAAAGAATTGCAGAGCTACAAAATCTAATAACAATTTTGGGGGTAAGTGGCATCTTCACATATTTTTATAAGCTATGACAATTTCATATCTATTTTTTTGTTTTATATTTTCTACATGATCTGATAAAGTAAAGTTTTCCATTTGTAGGATTTTTTAAACCCCGCACCTCGGGAACCTGCTAAGCCTGCAATTTCTATAGGTAGTAGTGATGGTCCAATGCAACAAAAAAGTCGACAAAGAAAAGTACAAATGAGGCATTTTTACCCTCCTGAGGTTCCCCTCGAATCCATTGATGAGGGCACTGATGTTGACTGGCATGATACAATGGAGCATGATGAGCCAAAGCCTGGGACTCCACATGAATCCGAAGATGAACATATTGTAGATGGCGATGAATCTATTCATGGAGAAACATGAATTAAAATCACTGGATCACTAGATCTCACCTTTCTGGTGGATGATGCATGTGTTCCAATAAATATTCAGAAGGTTGCAGGTATTTTTTAATTAATTGATTCATTTTTATCATGATATTAAAATGGACATTTGTTGAGATTATTATAAATTAATGGATAAAACGTTTCTTCAAGAAACAATGTTTTCTACAGAAACTTGAATGACAAAGCATTGGATTTGTTTGGCCCCACCATTCACACATGGTGGAATACTCAAGATAGTGAAAACAAATATGAATTGATAGGCCACATTGTAAACTTGTTTGACAATACGTTCAACAAGAAAGTGGTTACAAAGTTAGTTGGCGAGAATTTAAAATATACCAAGGCCCAATATAGGGAGAAATTGCAATTAGACCTCAAGCATGAGCACCCTCCCATGGTTATGGAGAAAGAGTGGAAGTCCCTAATAGAGGATGCAAAGGAGAACCTGTTTAAAAAACAAGGAAGACATCCACGACATGGTAAAGCAAGGTACAACACATGTCATCTTCTTAGTGAAATATTCTCATTTATGTTTTTCTTTCTTGTTTTAAGTAACAATTTTGATATCTAACGTTTTTCAAAAATTACATATATAGGCTACCTGACACCTCCAAAGAAACCAAGGCTAGAGTGGAAAAGAACAGGAAGCATAAACTAGGACAGGGTGGCTATGGAAAACTAAAATCCTGAATCATAAGAATTAAATGATTAATTGTGGTGAATATTTATTTAACAGTAGCGAACAAATATTTGTTTTTGTTATTGGTAATTTTAATGGTGTTATGCATTGCACTTGTATATGTTCCATACTTCTGCAACTAAGGAGGACCTAAATCTTGGTTTCAAGCATGGTTTTAAAAGTGTGATTGAATATCAGAGAAGCTTGGGGCAGACTCCAATCTTCCCAGCCATGCAAATGCAAGTAAATAAAATGAATAAGGAAACCATAGTAGCATGCTTGTAAAGTCTATTCATATTTTATTATATCACCCTTAACTAGGTATTTATGTTTGTTTTCAAGAAAAAGTGCAACTGCAGCAGTGAATCTAGCGATATTCAACAGATACCACTTCATAATAGGGAGCACATGTCCAATGATAGTGGGGAGCAGAGTACCCATTCTGGTATGTATGCTTCAGAATTAGAAATATTTACTGTGATTGTAGATATTTATTTCCTGACTTATACTTATATATTATCTTCTTTAAATGGAAGACCATGTAGCTCAGGAGGGTGAACTATGAGAGGAACAAAGTGGACAAGAAATTAACGCACCAGCTATCATAGCTACACAGACAGGTAAAGAGAAATATTGTGATGTTAATCAAAATAATGAAATAATTATTTCAATTATATTTCAACATATTGATATGATCATTTTTCGTTGTTACAGTTCACGCCCCTGAACATTTTCCTCCACGCCCTTCTCAGTGACATACTAGAATTATGGTACATGAGCGCATGGAAACACAAACAATCAAAGGACGGGGCGTCAGAAATATAGTTTCAGAGGATGATTATGATACCCCAATCATCAATTTTATGAATGTAAAACAATATAAATCAAAGAAAAACTATATGTATAAATTCCTAACTTGTATTTGTATTTGTATCGATGTTTCTAGTATGAAACATTGTTTATATGAATTAATACATTATGATTCAATGTTTATATGTTCATATGTTTTGATGACCAGCCTAGTTATGCATGAATGTCTATATGTTTTCTATATAAACAAAATCATTTATTGGGTATGGGGAATTGAGAGCGATGTGGAGGGGGGGGAGGGGTCATATGAGCTTCCACCTTCATGTGGTTGGCCCTGTTCAGTAGAGAGAAATCTATTCTTGAAAAAAAGAGAATCTCATTAAGGTATGTGACCACTTAATTTTTTTCTAGAGTATTTTACATAACTAAATGCCTATTTATTTGCTTATATATTATTTACTCATATAAAGAATTTGTATTTTATGATTCATGCAGGCCTTGGTGATGGAAATGCATATCGTGGAAAACTCTTATCAAGTTGTATGGGCTGATGGATATGGAGAAAGGACAATGATAAGGTAAGGGTTTTGACGTGTTTTTTAAAGTATAGAACTCAATGTAGAACTTATGGAAACATAGAAATGTAAAAATACAATTTTGATTATTGTCAAGATATTCATATTTTCTACGACCCCTCAAATTAATGTATGAGACCCCTATGTTTGTGGGATGCATAGAGGGTTTATTCATTGTCCCAAAAACAGGCGGGTCTCATACATCAATTTGGTGTCTCTCTAGGTTGTGACCTATCAGTATATTTTTGAGATATAAGTAATTTTATAAGTCGATGTGCAACAATATATAAACACATAAACATATTTTGATCAACCGTTGAAATATTTCACCTACAAATCTACTTTGGCATGTTTCTAGGACCATTTATCTCCCCATGTATATTTTGATCCTTTTAGGGGCCAAATGGTAATGCTTAACTTATCTTCCTTGATTTTTTCCTTTCCTCAAAAATATCTTCAATGCAACTCTTGCCCCTCCAAGTATATATAAGATAATACATTTCCTTTCTCCTCTAATATTCTCCAATACTTTCCTCCCCTATCTCCATTATGAGGCAATTCTAGCGTACTGCTGCCATAGGTGTCTTGTTGCAGAAGGTTGCTCTGCCATTCCTTGTTTCCTAAGTCTACTCCAATGATGCACTACGAGTGAGATGATTCATGTGTTGACAAGATGAAATGGTAGAGCACTATTGGAAAAACATGTTTAGGCACAAATACCCCCCATATGTGTTCACAAAATGCTCAGTACTTCTGAAAGAACCCTAATCGATATGTTGATAACACTTGAGGAGGCCGAAACTATTCCATATTGAGGAAGATAATACACTCAAGTCAAAATTCATGCCCAATACAGGGTCACTTACTTCTTGAGAAAAGGGAATCATGAAGAGAAACAATAATAAATTTATTCATATCCCCTTTATGTATCCCTTACATGGCTACAAAGTGATGCATTATGGTTTGAAACAAAAAATTGACTACTTGAAATTATAAACAACTTCATGACTACAGTCAATGTTTTGTTCATAAATTGAGTTGGAGAGGCCTAGCGTTCCAAGGATAAATCCCATAAATAATCCATAAATAATCAAGCATTCAAGATGAGGTGAGGAAAATAAGTCTCCATGCATACATCTATGGTAGAGAGATGAATTCTTGATCAATCATGACAACAACCTAACAACTTTCATAAATTTCCAATGAAAACTTAGTGAAAATGTCATCCTAGTCTCAATGCTCCATCAAAGTTATATTGTTGTTCCCATAGCACAATCCTGCATACTTCAAAATTAGTTCATTTGTTGCATGTTGTCAATAGGTACAAAGTGACAACCTGAATCTTCAAAAAATTCTTGATTGTACCAAAAACAAAATGGAAAAGAAGAGACTGAAATATACTCTCAAAGTGTCTATTATGAGTGTGCTTAGGTCTGAACCAATGATGTTGTAGGTGACATTCATTCCTAGCTGTCATAAAATATCAAAATCTAGAAAGAGAAAGTTCAGAAAACTGAATGTAAAATGATGTGTATGTTGCTCATAAGCCTCAGAGATAGCAAAGATACCAAGGAGGTTTTGTATATCTCAAACATGATGGTCCAGACCTCATTTGTTTCTGACCTTAACTCTACTCATAATGCAGCCCCAAATTCATCTCTTATGTTGTTGTTTTGGTGCAGGTGTTGGAGTAGTATCACTGCTTGTACAATCTTCCCAACAATCCAACCATAAGCTACCACAAATAAGTTAATTGTTTCACCCTTCAATATACCCTCTAATTTGCTAAGAATATGCCTTAATTTAGGGAAATCCTAGGTTTATCATCCATCCGATATAGGGCACCACAATTTTTCTGAGAATATCATTTTGGAGGGCCAAAAAAAGATGGTGGAGATGTTGGTTATACTCTGTCATCATGGCAAGATAGGACTCCATGAATGGAGCATTTTATACTGCCCACGTCTTTATCATGAACTGATGTTGGTTGGAACTTCCTCTAGAACACAAATGACAAGTCTACGTGTATCTTGACTATGTATGACAAGTAAATTATGAATCATGCCACAATGTTTCTATATAACTAATGCCCCATGCTTCTAGTTTAGACTATCAAATGTCATGTCAAATCTTTGTTTTGGATATTCCAGAAAGGTTGCATAGAAAATCTGTGTGATGAAGGAATCAAGTCACCAAAGGTGATGCAACATGAATATGAAGCCTGTGAAGCATAATGATCCTGGATAAAAGTCTCCAGGTGCCCTCTTGGCTGGTCAATTTAGACCATAAATGATACCTCCCACAACGTTACCAGTAGATCTCACATTAGATTTTTCATGTGTTGTAATATGAAAACTAGTAGGTACTTTTGTTGGTATAATGTGCCTATAAGTGCCCGTAAGTGCCTTATATAAACCACTGTCGTCCCTCCTTGAAGCAGGATAAGGGATTGGTGCTAGACATCAAATTTGTGCATGAATTAACAATAAATAATATTCTTCATTAGGTACAATACTAAGCCTTTTGTGTATCATGAAGATGTGGAATTATGTAGCATATAATCGTAAGGCTTCTATAGCATATCATTGTTTTCGGAGACAAGAAAATTATCAAGTTTTTTTTTTTTAAATCTACAGAAGTCATCCTTATAGCGACATATGTTCTTCGCAAGTATGGCATCTTTGTCGCAAGACATTGGTGGGTTTCTACAATTCCACAGAACTTCGTTGCTATTACCACACGTCATCATCTCTATAGAGACACATGTTCATCGCAATAAGGTGTACATGTCTTTTTCTTGCCACGAATATGTAAATCCTTGTGACAAACTTGCGTCTTTATAAAGAAGAATGTTCATGGCAAGAAGTTAAATATTCTCTATGGGATTCCATATTTTTGACATATATTTGTCGGTCTACTGACGATAGTTTGTCACAATTACGACGATGTGAACAAAAAAAATTAACACAAATTTTTTAGCATGATGACACATGATGGCTTGATTTCATCATTGTTTCCATGAATAATCTTAGTGTGTGGATATAGCGACGTAAAAAGTTCCACGAAAAATATTGTTTGCCTTCGTGGAAAGTGCGACGGATATGTGTTGCAATAGCAACGAAAAACCGTGGAAAATTTATTCATATGTAGTAGTGTGAAAACTACCAAAATAGGTTGGTTAGACGATATGGGTGGCCACCAATATCCACATGGATGCTAGGTAGGGATTCAAGACAACCTCAAAAGTGCAGAACCCATAATTACAAAGAAGTGTCCCCATTACAGAGAAACATGTTGAACTGAAAATTGTCAAGATGAGCCAGTTGGAATTTGGAACAGGTGGGTGTCCACCAATATCCACCTGGATCATATGTGGTGGTGTAAAGTGTTTTTCATAATCCATAAGAACTAGAAGCTTCATTTTAGTCCTATTGTATTTATTTCACTACCCATACCAAGATTTAGACCTTTATAGCCTTTCTTGGTGTGAAATACATCTTAATTGAACCGATATCCCTCTTATAGACTAAAGATCCCCTTTCAAGGGTCCATGTCATGATTCTTCACTATATGTGAGTTGGTTCAAAGGGTAGTTCATATCCATATGCATTTCCCATTGTTATAAGAGAAGCAACTTTTAGGGAGTAAAAAAGATAATTATTATCCTTAAGAGAACCATTTTATCTAAATGTGATTTTTGTATTCAACATAATGTAGATGAAATATGGAATGTATTCACATTAATAGTGAAAACACATTTTCTAAAGACACTCATTTTGGATAATGTTTTGTGTGTTCTTTGATTGGTATATTCAAGATCTCTAAGGCTATATAAACATAACACCTTCACCTTTTTAAATAGAATTTACTGGTTTTCTATAACTAGAACATAAAAACATTTTTGATTAAATTCCTTCAGCCTTTGTAGACTATCAACCTTTTAGAAGTGCTCTACAACACTTTCTTCTTTAGTAAAAATAAATCATGAAAATTAATATAATTACAATGACAAATCCTTAGATCTAGTTGAGAAAACACAAATTATCACCTATCTTTAGCACAACTTTAACATGCAATTGAACTTATAATTCTAGTCAATTCTTCTTATGCCTTGAAATCAAAATAGTTAAAAAAAAAAAAAAAACATGTTGTATTCCTAGTAAAACCAGTGATTCCATTTGTTATATGTTATTAATAGCATAATTTGTTACATAAAAATATATATAATAATGTTATCTGCCCCCATTGAGACACCTTAAATAAGATTTATATGTACTTAATGCAACGAGCAAGTATATATGGAAAGAAAATTATATATATATTTAATACAATGGTGAAGTATAAATGAACACAAAATATAATGTTTTAATGAACGCAGATACCTATAGCTAGGATATTAAGAACACAATTTGTTACATAAAAATATAGATAAGAAAGTTCTTATACACATTTATGTAACCACCTGTCATTTATTACTTCTACTTCTGGATACAGATAAAGATTGAGATCTTATATGGAACCATCCAAGGTAAAGAAATGCCAACTAAATTTATAAAATGCTATCCTATATACCAAACTTTTATAGAGAGGTGATGGCTCAAATGTTTTCATTTTTGGAAGGTGAACTTCATGTAGTATATTATCACTGTGAAAATGGACATCAAATTTTTTAATGCATGCACATACTGAAGAAAATATTTATGAACCCATTCCTTGATCTCCTTAAAATTATTGCCTAATATAACAATCTTATTCAAATTGGTAGTCATCCAGTTTGCATTTATAGATTTTTGTTGCACTGAACACTGTCAATATGAGACAGTTGGGACTTGGAACAGGTGGGTGGCCACCAATATCTACCTAGATCAGTCCTCCCCCCTTAGGAAGCAATGGTATCCATTGCGTTGAGTTCTCGAGGAAGACAGGAAAGCGTTTGTTGACTTTGAATCTTGGTGAGTTGTGTGCTTTGCTAGAGAAGTTGTGTTGTCTGGTCTATGGAAGGTTGTGATGAACCTATTGTTGGTGGGATTGAATCTATTCCACCAACCTGTTGTCTTTGGGCTTGATGGGGCATTGTGTAGGCACCATCGTAGGTGAATAAATTTTTGGAAGATTGGTTTTTGTCATTGATGTCAACCATAGTCATGGGTTTTGGACTGCAAGATTGATAAAGGTATTTGGACATGAAGGACAATGCGCATGCATATACAACACCCGTGAATGGATAGTATACATCATTTTGTTTTTGGTGGTATATGGAACATCACGTGGATCCTCATGGTTGAGGAGAAATTAATTTTTGAAGATGACAAAGTGAATTGAAGAAGGAAGTACATGCAGGCCCTGAAGATAATTAAAGAAAAGAATTACAAAATAAGAAAGTGTCAGGTCGGCCCTAATGTTAAAATGAAGTGACATAAATGGTATAAATAAATATCATTATACATTCATTTTGATACAAGTCGAATTTCAGAGGAAATAAGAAGTAAAGAAGGTCGGATTTCAAGGGAGGATGAAGTCTTTTGGTGATGTGTTCTAAGGTATGTTATTTTCAGGTCATCTTACCATTTTTTCTATAACTTTTTTTTTACACCAATTCAGATAGTGAAATTGCTATGGTATTGAGAATACATATCAAGGTACCTCTGGTAAAAAATTCAGCTCTTGATTCGCTATAATTATGGAGATACACTCTGTGGAAGATAGGGTTTGTGACCAGTCCTAAAGCTAGTCAATAAACAGGTGTTCCGAGTAAAATAGTCCTAAATTATTCACACAGAATCCAAATGAAGTGGGACCACTTCCATTGGAAATAGTACGGAATTTAGTTTCTTTTTTGTGATTTTCAGAATCGGTTGTTAAATATTGAGTGTGGGGCATACTGTACAAGTTGGGTCTTCTGAATAAACCAGAATTGAATAAAGTCTACCATTCTTTCTATAAATTCATTTTGGGGAGTATTCAAGGAGTGAAACTTGGAGAAGTTTCAGAGAATACATTGAGTAATATTATCTATAGAATCATATTATTCCAAGAATTGAAGAATTTCAAAAATTGAAGAAGTCTCAGGAAGCATTATCAGGTTCTATGTGATGGTTGGTTGATGGTCATGATTAAATGTAAAGTTTTATTATCTCTCATATATTCTTGGGTGGAAGGAAGGGGAAAGGATGTAGAGTTCAACTCTCTCTTTATATTGGAGGATTGTATCTTCCTCTTGGAGGTTTATCCCTCCCTTTACATTTGGAAGCTGTAGCTACCTTTGAAAGTCATTACTTCCCTTGAACAAAAATTATTGATTATTTCTCATATATTGTGCATGGTGTATTGTGGTGTATTGGTGTAAATCTTATACTATTGTTCATTTCTCATTGGCTATAATTGAATAGTTTAAGTATAATTTGAAACATCTTTTTAAATTGTACTTGATATTGATTCATCCCCCTCTCAGTATCAACAATTGGTATCAGAGTAGGCTGCCTTCAGAACAATTTAACCACTGGAAGGAAAATCATGAGCAGAGATCGATGACCATGAGAACATTTCAAATGGGATTCAAAAATTTTATGGAATAAATTATGCATACTGGAGTGATAGAGTGAAAAATTACCTAACGGCTTTGGGAGTAGACATTTGGTACTCATTTGTAAATGGCTATGTAATCCCAAATAATGCTCCAACCGATCCAAATGAGAAGAAGCTTATGAGTTGTAACTCAAAATCCAAACATGTTATTCTAGCATCATTGGCACCAACCATTGCTAGCAAAGTGATGGGTTGTAGCACTGCTAAAGAGGTATGGGACAAACTCAAGAGTATCTATGAAGGTGATCCAAAAGTTAAGCAGGTCAAGATTCAACGACATAGAGCAGAATTTGAAAATTTGAAGATGAATGAAAAGGAAGATATTGCAACCTATTTTCTTAGAGTTGATGAAGTTGTTAATGCTATCAGAGGATTAGGTGAAGATCTCAATGAATCCTTGGTTGTACAAAAAGTGTTGAGATCACTTATCTTAAAGTATGATGCTAAGGTCTCTGCCACTGAAGAAAATAGGGACTTGACCAAAATGACAATGGATGAATTAGATGGGACTCTTATGGAATATAAAATGAGATCAGGTATAGAAAGTGACCAACCAAACAATGAAGCAGCCTTTAAATCCATAAAGAAGACAAAAGACAAGGATAATGACCTTGATGAAGAAATAGCAAATTTCGTAAGAAGGTTCCAGAAGGGAAGTGGAAGATACATAGGTAAGTCTCCTGTCAAATGCTTTAACTGTGGTAGAATAGGACATATTGTTGAAAACTACTACTATAAAAAGAGAAGTCTCAACAATAAAAAGGGTTTCTACTCCAAGGATGATGACATCTCCTCAGATGAGAGTGATGAAGAAGGTAATGATGGAGGAGAAGTCCTCTTCATAACCCAAGAAACCCAGGATGATGATCATAAGAATTATAAATAAGAAGAAATCATTTGTGAAGAAGATTCAGATGAAGAAACCAACCTTGATTCCTTTTTGGGATACAAATACAATGTAGAGAGTGAACAAGAAGATGAGAATATTGAAAAATTGAAGCATGTTGAAAACGAAAATAGAAAGCTTAGAAACACAAACATAATACTAAAAGGTGAATTGAGTAGTTGTGAAGAAGAGAATTACAAGATTGAAAAGACCATTAATAGCTTGAAGGAACATTTAGAATATTATGAGAAATTTAAAGAAGAATTGGATCACACAAAAGGGGAGCTACTATTGACAACACAAAAGTTGAAGAAGTTCGAAAAAAAGAACTAAAAAATTAGATGAGATCCTTAGCATTCAAAGATATCCAAATGACAAGACAGGACTAGGATACGATGACATCTTGAAGACAACAAAACAAGAGAAGGAAGTTGAAAATGATGAAACCAACACTCCAGAACAAGTTGAACAACAAAATATAAGACTTGAAGAAAACATATAAGACTTGAAGCAAATTTGTCAACTTGAAGAAAAGAGGTGGAAATGTTGCATTTGGAGATGACTCATCTACCAAAATACTTGGAAAAGGAACTATAAATATTGGAAGTGAAAATGTAAAAGAAAAAAAAGTCCTATTGGTTGAAGATCTGAAGCATAATCTCCTCAGTGTCAGAAAAATATGTGATCAAGGATACACTCTTACATTTGACTCCCGAAAATGTAAAATCAGAGAAAATAACTCGGGAAGATTGGTTGCAACTGCAACAAGAAGACCGAACAACATATACATCCTATATGTGAATAAGAGAGAGAAGAAAAAATCCACACAAAATGATTCCAAGGAAGAAAAAGTCTGAAAGACCAAAAATAAGGATGAAGTATTATTGAGTGACACATGTTCAGGGGGAGCAGCCCCAAAGAAGAAGGTTAACTTTTGCCATTAAACTCAGGGGGAGCATCCCTAACCTTTTCCATTGATGTAAAAGGGGGAGAGAAATTGGCATCATAATGATAGGGGGATAATGAGTGTTACCATCAATGACAAAGGGGGAGATTGTTGGAAGATTGGTTGTTGTCATTGATGTCAACCCTAGTCATGGGTTTTGGACCGCAAGATTGATAAAGATATTTGGACATGAAGGAAAATGCACATGCATATACAACACCCATGAATG
>ML782699.1:518062-542731 GCA_009831015.1 Picea engelmannii
TTTGAAGATAACAAAGTGAATTGAAGAAGGAAGTACATGTAGGCCCTGAAGATAATTAAAGAAAAGAATTACAAAATAAGAAAGTGTCAGGTCGGCCCTAATGTTAAAATGAAGTGACATAAATGGTATAAATAAACATCATTCTACATTCATTTTGATACAATTTGAATTTCAGAGGAAATAAGAAGTAAAAGAAGGTCGGATTTCAAGGGAGGATGAAGTCTTTTGGTGATGTGTTCTAAGGTATGTTATTTTCAGGTCATATTACCATTTTTGCTATAACTTTTTTTATAGAATGACTCAGATGGTGAAATATCTGTGGTATTGATAAAAAATATCAAATTACCTCTGGTAAAAATTTCAACTCTTGATTCACTATAATTATGGAGATACACTCTGTGGACGATAGGGTTTGTGACCAGTCCTGAAGCTAGTCAATAAATAGGTGTTATGGGTAAAACAGTCATAACTTCTTCATACATAATTCAAATGAAGTGAGACCACTTCCATTGGAAATATTACATAATTTAGGTTATTTTGTGCAATTTTTAGAATCGGATGTTAAATATTGAGTGCGGTGCATGCTGTACAAGTTGGGTCTTCTGAATAAACCAGAATTGAATAAAGTCTACCATTCGTTCTATAACTTCCTTTTGGGGAGGATTCAAGGAGTGAAACTTGGAGAAGTTTCATAGAATACATTGAGTAATATTATCTATAGGATCATATTATTCCAAGAATTGAAGAATTTCAGAAATTGAAGAAGTCTCAAGAAGCATTATCATGTTCTATGTGATGGTTGGTTGATGGTCATGATTTAATGTAAAGTTTTATTATCTCTCATATATTCTTGGGTGGAAGGAAGGGGAAAGGATGGAGAGTTCAAATCTCTCTTGATATTGGAGGATTGTATCTTTCTCTTGGAGGTTTATCCCTCCCTTTACATTTGGAAGTTGTAGCTACCTTTGTAAGTCATTACTTCCCTTGAACAAAAACTATTGATTATTTCTCATATATTGTGCATGGTGTATTGTGGTGTATTGGTGTAACTCTTATACTATTGTCCATTTCTCATTGGATATAATTGAATGGTTTAAGTATAAGTTGAAAAAGGTTTTTTAATTATACTTGATACTGATTCACCCCCCTCTCAGTATCAACATAAATAATATATTCTTTCTCTCCTACAATATTATTTTGTTGGATAGAAGGTGTTGAGGTTGCAGTGGTTTCAATGGCCTTCTGTGCATCCTTTGAACAGATTGTGAAGAGAATAAATTTTGTAGTATGAGAGATTACCTTGTGGCACTATTTTGGTGGAACAATAGTCAGAACTACCTCTGGTATCCTTTAGATATATTTAGACAACTAAGAGGGGGGGGTGAATCAGTTGTTACTATGCTTAAACAATTATACCCATTTTATACTCATTACAGAACACTCAATGATGATCACAGTAATTCAGGGAAGTAAGCAATAGAGTATTCAACATCAATCACACACATGAAGTATACAGAAACAAATATTCCTGAGGAAACCCATAAAGGGAGAAAACCTCTTCTTCTTCGAATGATAGGCAATATTTTTATGTTTTGTACATCATCTATATTTGAGCACCAAATCAATGTGAGGCTACCACCTCTGTTTTACAAGCTACAACTTGCTGAGAGCACCAACTCTCTAGTTTCTCTAGAACCCACTAGAAGGAAGCACCAACTCCCTAAGTGTTCCAGCACCAACTAGATGGAAGCACCAACTTCCAATCACACAAGCACCAACCTGTACAACAGAGAACAATAGTTCTCCCTTGCACCACCCTATCACCCTATTTTTTATGGCTACAACCAAATGGAAGCTACAACTCCTTGTGTTCAAGCACCCACTTGAATCTTTGAGGACAATAGTCCTCCCTAGCACCACCCTACCACCCTGGTATATAAATATTTGTTTTCTAAAATTTACTACAGTGATACATTATTTATCAATGGCTTACCAGTCTCATTGTTGTTTGGCTACACTTCTCTGCTCTGCCTACATCAATGTGTTCCTGCTCTCATATTCTTGCGCTTAAGTTCTCGTACAGTCTATTTTTTTCACCATTTCTGTTATGTCCAACTTATGTTTTTCATCTCTGCATCTTTCATGCTTTGTTCCTGCTATCTTCTTTCTCATGTAAAATTCAACTTGTTTTACCAAGAAACAACAACCTACCTCTGTCACGACATTTTTCCTTTATTCCTTCTCTCATCATCTGTTACACTCCAAATCTCCAACGCCTGAGTTGGGAATATCAAACCACTCAAGAACAATGATTCCAATGCCCCAGAACAATGATTCAATTAGTGTAACTGAATCATAACTGATCCAGAAACCATGAAGTGAAAAATCAACCCTTCGATTAGATTTTCTACTTAATCTGTGTCATTGGATTATACCCACAAAGGATTTTTTATCCACAAGTCCTCTTGAAATTTACATGCACAAACTAGCACCTAGCGCAACATTCCTCTCCACATGACCACTGGTTGTGACCTTGGGTGATGGTCTCTCATGACCACGTGATTGAGGGCGCGAGCTCTTTTCTCATTATCCCCTTGTCACATGTGACCTTAGGCTACATCCTTTTGTAAGAGAATGATTGTGGGCACGTCCAAGAGTGGTTTGGGATCAACCACTTTTCTCCCCATAATCCACCTCCAGCGGCCACGTACCCTTTTTTCAAAACCGTGGTTTCAATTGTGGCCTGCCCTTAAGTATTTAAAGTTCACATACCTTCAATCCCCGCAATGTGATAGGATCGTCGATCTCATGATATTGATGGTGCTCTTGAACAGATGGTTTGTATTTTTTATTTCATGATCTGCAGATCAAATCCAACCTCCCTAAATCAATGGTTGTGATTTATTTCATGATCCGAGCTTCAAGAGTTTCAAATATAAAACCCTGCTTTCTTCCATACACTAATATTCCAGAGTCAATGGTCCATGAAAACCTATCCTTCTCAATCAACGACTCTGCCTCCACTTCAGGAATTTGACCTTTCAACCAGATCAACAATTTTGTGTCCCCTTTCTTGATCAATGGTCGATATCTCCTTCGGGTCTCTAGACTTCTGAAATCTCAAATCTCAAACTTACGCTCTGGATCAGACAACCTAGATTCAATTCGGGTGATCCAACGCTTGAGATATTCTTCAGATGATATGAAGAATGAAATCTACTTTAGATGATCCAATGGTCGAGAATGTATTTTGGATCTCTGACCCTCCAGGCATCAGGGATTTCAAATCTCAAACTGAATTCTTGAAATGAGATTTTTTCAGAGCGTAACCTCCTCAAATATTTAGACCTAAAATGAATGTTGTTCATTGGATCAAGATATTATATCAACGAGTCAATTTTTCTACGATGCATCTTTGCTTTGGATTAAATCCAACGAATCTCCATATTTTCTTATCCTATCCTTCCATTTAATTCAATCTGACGGCTTACGAAAATTTGGGTGATCAAGATCTCAGATATCAACCCTTTCTTATCCTGTCCTTCCACTTAAGGTGATCCAATGGTCATCACATTTTCTCCAAATCCGATGGCCCTTATTCATTTTGGATTTTCAGTCTTCAGTTAATTCGACTTTCAAGTTGCCAATTCTTCCAAAGTGATATTCCCCAAACAATAACCTCCTCGCAACTTTTGATGTGAACCAAATGTTGTTCATTGATCATGTTCTTAGATCGATGGCTTGATCTATCTTCGGTGCTGCTCTTCTAGATTATCCTGTCCTTCCACTTAAAAGTGATCCAACGGTAGTGAAGACACTCGAAGTAGATCAATGATCAAGGAAGGTTGTGGAACCACAACTTGCAAGTGATTTAACTCGTCACCAAAACTCCACAATTTTAAGTTTTCTGTTGTTGGTGAGTCAACCACAATCGTCGATATTCGAGGCTATAAGATCTAATGGTCCTGACTAATTGCGGGATTGGAAATAGCACGATATTTAATTCTCCTTTCGATCTCCGCAATCTGTCCCTGTCATTGATCTACTGACTACGCATTCAACGGTCATGACTTAATCTGACTTAATATGATCATTTTTTAGATCAACCACAATCGTTGATATTTGGGTTTATGAGATCTAACGATCTAGACCAATTGCGGGATTAGAACTAGAAAGTTGTTTAATTCTTATTTTACTCTCTGTAGTTCATCCCTGTCATTGATCTGTCTTGCATATCTGACTGTCACGATCCTCCAACGGTCCTCAAGCCCATGGTCACTCATATGACCGACGTCCGTAATATTAGACGATCAACATGGTCAATTTCTTGATCGGATGGTTGTTGAGGCTTTGTTGGGCCCTTCGTTTTGATAAATAATTGCGCAAGTTTTGATTAAGGACGAGTTGCGCAAACTCCATGTTAGGTTGGGAGAAAGAGAAATAGAAAGTATTTGTGAAAGCCGGCGCAACGCAAACAAAGAAACAAATGGTTGCAACAGAACAAGAAGGCATGCAAACTGAGAAGTAAGACACAACCCAACTATATATATATATATATATATATATATATATATATATATAGGACCGAACACAAACAAAAAAGGGTTTTGTTGTTGTTGTCATTATTATTGTTATTCACCTGTTCATTTCTCTGTAACTGGTTCATTAGTTCTTGAGTTAGTCATCTAGGTTCAGTCAAGTCAGGTTAGTCAGAGTCGCCCAAATTTTGGGATTAGTTGTTGATAATTGTTGTAGGTTGGGAAAAGACACGTTTCAGTCTATAATGAATTAGAACTACCAACTAGGGGATTAGAGCTCTCTGACATGGGTCTAAGAGAAAAGAGTTTATACTAAGACCTACTATGTAATTATGAGTCTGTAATCAGAGAAAGATCCTAAAGATAATATGAAGTAGGACCGAAATTCAAAATATGTTGTGTCTTTACATACTTTCTTATGCATTCTAGTGTTTCCTTTAAGGTTTATGAGTTATATTTGATGGTTCAATGTTTGAATGCTTGCTCACAATGTAAATAGGTTGGATTCCTGCATTTATATGTTTCAGATATGTTAATGTCTCTTGCATAAGAACAAGAATGAGTTATGACTGCTCTGTGGATCCTTTGTGGTCTTCTCTCTACCCTTCCCTATCTATCTATCTCAGCAGCACTTCGGGTGAGACTTATTCTCTTCGGAGGAGATAAAATGCCAACGCTCTAGACTACACAGAACCTTTTTTTGGTAACTTGAGAAGGACCCTAGTCTGATCAATTTCACGTCAACAAAATGGTTCCATTGTTGGGACCTGTGTAAAAAGAGAACCTGTCGGGAGAATGTTTTCGTCGATCCATAGATCTAGAATTGATCAATGGTGGGAAAGGAGTTGTGACGCCTTCATATGGAAAGAAGTGGAACTAAGGAGAAAATCATTGGAAAACACTCGCAAAGTAATCTTTTACTCAGAAACATCGAGCAACCAGTATGAGATTTTCTAGGTTAAATTCCTGGAATAATTTTTTCACTGGATAAAGAAGGTCCAAGAAGCTCCAGAGTTCATATTTGTGCATGGGATACCAAAAATTTAGCAACACTCTAGATGATGGATTGCCCAGTTACAAGAGATGTTGATTTCTGGGTTAGTACCACACTAGAGGGATACATAATCGAATTTGCAGCTGAGAACCACTAGTATTTTTCATGGGCAGAGAAAATTTTCAAGAAAGGTGCAAGGGAAAGACTGTTGAGAGAAATCCCCCTCTAGATTAAAGTTTTCTTGATGGAGGAAGGGATGTTGATTATGTCCCCAACTGAGATGGCGGCGTAAAAACCCTCACTTGGGGTAGGGTGAGATGGGGTGGGATTCATGGCATGAGAGAGGGGAAGGGTTCTTTGAAAAATGGGGGGGAAACAACAAGAGATAGATTCAAGAGATGAGCAAGCCTTGAATAGAGCCGCCATATTTGAGAAGTGGTGGAACGAAAAGATTAAGAAAGCCGTAAGACAGTCTGAAAAGTTGAGGAAAGAAGGTGGAGTGGGAGAAGTAGAGGAAAGACAGATGGAAGAACTACAGAGGATGAGAAGATAGGAATGACTGGCCAGTCAAATATTAAACGAGAGAGAAGCGAGGTGAGAAAGCAGTCCCCAAGGAGTGGGACAAGAAGGAGAAAGCGCAAAGGAAAGAGAGGAGGAATCTAGCATGAATCATGGAGGAGAAAGAGAATATTTAGCCATGATAACAGGATAGATCAGGAATCCGGCTGAAGAGATCATCCCAGTGGAAGCTAACGAGACCCCCCAGATCAAAGAAAACTGCCCTGAAGCCAGTGGCGCCAGGCCCGAATCACCCATACCCCAAGTGCATTCTATTCAATAAGTAAGTTCGATACTACCTTCTCATGTTAATTTTGTTCCAATACAATTAGTTAGTCAGTCACAACTAGGAGTTGCAGGTTCAGGGAGGATATTAGGATCTCCTGGTAGATCACAAGAGGGTCTGCTAGGGTTCATATTGATACAAACAATAGGAACAATGATGGCCAACCATGCTAGAGGTTTGATTTCCCAATACCCATAATTTTGGGGTAAGGGAGACAAAGATGTTGAACAACACTGGTTCCTGTGTGAAGCAATCTGGAGATCCACAGGAACCCCGGATATGAATAAGCTAGTCGAGTTCTAGACTACCTTGAGAGGTCACACTCTCAAATGGTACATGAATATCATTGAACCAGGAGTGCCAGGGATGCAAGATCAACCATTCACACTTGTCCAGGTATGGATGAGGTTTATAGCATAATTCAAGCTACCCCAGTTAGAACAACAGGCTTTGTCTGAGTTGCGCGAGATCCAACACAGGGAAGGCGAATCAGCCTGGGATTATAGCCAGAAATTTAAAGATGCCATAGGGAGGTTGGCACATCCAATACACGAATAACGTCAAAGGGAGTGGTACATTCAGGGGTTGTTTCCTTTGACCCGAATTATGCTAATGCAACAACGTATAGCCATGTTAACAGACATCTTGGAACAATCGATGAAGATTAAATCCATGGCGGGATACCCTGGGAGCCTAAGAGTAACCCAACCCCTAGTAGATGCGAATCTGGCGGAACTACAAGGGAAGATATCAGAACTAATAGAAAATATTTCGGAGCTAACAATACCTAGACCAAGATGACCATAGGTTTGGTGCACTGGATGTTACATGGAAGGTCATCTAGGGAACGAATGTTCAAGAATGAGGGGACTGGGACCTCCCCAGAATATGATGGTAACCCCACCAGGACCCACGAGACGAGTTGTGAAAGTGTCAATGAATTCACCATTCCACAACCCTACCCCATATCATGCTTTCCCAGGAAGCCAAGCAACACCAACAGCGGAATATTGTGAAATCTGTTGAATCCACAGCCATGGGCCAAGGCAGTGCCCCATCATGTAGAAATATTCGATAGTACCAAACACAGTACACTGTGAGTTTTGCACATCCACTATGCATACTACCAATCAATGTAGAGCATTGGATGCACTTGGAGACAAATTATACCGAACAACATTCAGGGTGAATGAAAACCCTCAGGGACCAAGAAGAGGTCGAGGAGGTGGAGATGGAGGATATTTCAAAGGAGGAATAACTGGGGGAAGAGGACCAAGTAGATGATATAACTACAATGAACAAGGTCACTTGGCCAAATATTGTCCTCATCTAAGGCGACCATGCTGCTCTCACTGCAGAACCAATGGACACACAACTAAAGACTATCTAGAGTTAATTACAAAGTGGGAAGATAGAGTACAACAAAGGGGGACTAACCTTATCAGTTCAGAAATCAAGAGGATTTCTAAGGGACAATTTCCCAACCTTAATATTGTTACTCGAGGAGGAGTGAAGACAGGAGCTGATGTTGATACTCTACCTCAGATCCAGAAAGAAACACCTAAGGGAGATAGATATGACCCCCTAAAGCAAAATCTATTCTTTAAAGAAGCCATAGAAGTATTCCAGAACATTCATAGTCATGAAATGCAAGAGAACCCCCCCCAGCCGACTGTTTACCCTAAGATGGAACAAGTACCTGCTTCACCCCCTACACCCAGAAACCCTGTAGCCATATCAAGATAGTTTGAGAAACCCCAAAACGCAATTGATCTTTGGTTTCAATTATTTTCTGACATTCTAGGGAATGACTGACTAACAGAAAAGTTGTGCAATGCGTTGTACCTAGTCTTATGGAATGAGTAAACTTCATAAGCAAGGATAAGGGATAATCTTTCTGAGAATATTACTCAGAGAGTGCAATGAAGAAAAGTATGAATCGGGAAAGAATTTTGACTGGTTGCCCTGTTGGATGACTTCGAAATTAAGGACGTCATGTTGGACCTAGGGTCAGATGTGAACATTATCCATAATAAGACTTGGGAAGCCTTAGGAAAACCAAGACTGACATATTCCCTAATTTAGTTAAGAATGGAAAACCAATACTTCATCTTTCCCACAAGAATATTGGAGATCGTAGAAATCTATGTAGCAGGAGTAAATACAATAGTTGAATTTGAAGTCATTGAGATCATGGGAGACAAGGACCCCTACCTTGCACTATTTGGCATCGATTGGGCCTATGATAATTATGTAGTAATCGATTTAAAGAAAGATACCATGACTTTTGAAGATGAGGTAATTAAGGTAGTTCAACCTTTGGATCCATATGTAGGACCTAGATACACAGAACTAACAGACAATAATATGGAGTAAGGATACCTAGACCAATTGTACAGTGTAATAGTGGGGATAAGAAATGACTACATAAACCCTATTGTTGATGGATCATTAAGATGGAAAATTATACAGTCAGTAGACAAAGATTCAGAACTGGCTTTTGATAGTTGGCAACAAGGGTGGCACGAAATATTCTCAAGAAGATGCACAACTGTCAAAATGACCAAATGGGCTGGGACTGAAGTGAGAGAACACCCAGTATACGATGGTACTTTAGATCTAGACAATTATTTGCAGAATATGGAAGAGAATGTGAGATAATATCAAAGAATCTCAGTACTAGATGTAGCCTTTTAGAACAACCCCACCAAATGGTGGGCCACTCATAAATTCATGCTGAGAACTTGGGACAAAGTGAAGCAAGATATCAAGTACAGGTTCTAGAATAAGGAGCAACTGGAATCAAAGATGCAGATGGATGTCCACATTGCACAACTATTCAATGGAGAATTGGAATCTAGAATACACATTGAACAGTGTGTGACACAGTCACAGGCTGCAGAGATACCTGCTCACTTCTGGGTTCAGGTATTTTCCCATTCTCTAGTCCCAATCCTGCAAGCTTGGTTCATACATGAAGAAACTAGAAGACATATGAGTGACTGGCAGACACTAGCAACTAAATTTTTCAAAGACTTCTCATTCTCATGTAAGTACCCCGAGCTTGAACTAGCCTGACAAAAGATTAAAGAACTTATTTTTAAAACCAATGGTAATGAGAGATCAAACTTTGTAGTGTATCCCAAGAATACCTAAGAACTTCATACTAAACTCCACTTACTCTTGATTGACCAACCCATAGAATGCTATCATATTAGAAAAGATTCAGAAAGCCTAGATGAATTATAAGGACTGAGAAACCTAACCATCAAAGAGACAGAGGGGAGCAGAGAAATCCAGAACACCATACCCAGCCAGACCGATCGTTCCTACAACCACCCATTGAAATTGGATAGACTCAACATAGGGACTGCAGAGAAACCCAAGATAGTTATGGTAGGAGACTACTGGGACGAGTAAACCAGTCAAGAACTACAAAGTTTACTGAGGGAATACAAGGATTTATTCCCAAAGACTTTTTCAGAATTAAAAGGAATCAAAGGAGTCATGGAAAAAATGAAGATTGAGTTAAACCTAGGATGTAAGCCTATCAGACATAGACCATACCATCTTAACCCAAGAGTAAAAGAGAAAGTTAAGAAGGAAATTGATAACATGCTAGAAGCAGGTCTCATTTTTGCAGTAGAAGAAGCAGAGTGGGTTGTCCTGATAGTCATTCAAAGCAAGAAAGACACTAAGGATATTAGATTCTGTGTAGACTACAAATCCTCAACTCTGCCTATGTGCATGACCCTTTCCCAACACCCTTTACTGATGAGGTGCTAGAACAAGTTGTGGGGAAGGAAGAATACTCATTTACAGATGGTTTTTTAGGATACCATCAAGTCAGGATTTCTAAAGAAGACGAAATAAAGACTACTTTCATTACAGAATGGGGATCTTTTACATACAATGTCATGCGATTTGGTTTAAAGAACGCCCCTGTAGTTTTGTCTAGGATCGTGATAGCAGCCTTTAGAGAATTCATTTAAAATTTTATCGAAGTCTATATGGATTATTGGAAAATATATATCTTTCCTAAGGAGCATGTAGCACAGCTCAGGCTAATGTTTGACAAATGCAAAGAGTTGCAAAATTCATTAAATCTCATAAAGTGTATCTTTTGTGTGCCACATGGAAACATGTTGGGACACATAGTCTGCCGAGAAGGAGTATTGGTAGACCCAACCAAAGTTATGGTCATTATCAATATGAAACCACCTGCTAGTGCTAAACATTTGCGCTCCACACTAGGACACATAGGTTACTACCATAGGTTCATTCGAAGATATGCCAACATTACTGTGCCACTGAAAAATATCCTGAAAAAAGATGAAATGTTACAATGGAATCCCCAATGCGATAAATCATTTGAGACACTTAAGGAGAAACTCATTACAGCATCGATTTTGATATTCCCAAACTGGGAGAAAGAATTTCACGTCCATGTAGATGCTTCCACAATTTCCTTAGGAGCTATCCTAGCGTAACTTGGAGATGGAGCTATGGATCACCCTATCTATTTTGCGAATCGAAAGTTTTCTCAAGTAGAACGCAAATACGCAACAACATAAAGGGAAGGCTTAGCAATGATTTATTCTCTACAAAAATTTAGACATTATCTATTAGGATCTCACTTCAAATTCTTCACTGATCATTCCACACTAAAATACCTAGTTAATAAACCCGTGTTGGAAGGGAGAATTTGTAGATGGTTGTTGTTGTTTCAGAAATTTTATTTTGAAGTCATCATCAAGCCAGGACAATTCAACGTCATACCTGACCATCTACTAGGATAGAGTCAGGAGAAAGTGGTGGAGTAGTGGATGAACAACTCCCAGATGTAGACTTGTTCAGGATTGAGGCCATACCAGAATATCTAGAGGTCATAGAAATCTTTCTTAGTACAGGGGCATTTCCTGAAACATATTCCAAAACCCAAAAGAACCATATGTTCGTCAAAGTAGCAGATTACTAGTTGATCACCGAACAATTGTATAAACTAGGATTAGACAACATTCTCAGATGATGCGTCATGGGTCATGAATGACAGGATATACTCTGGGAATGCCATAGTGGAATAGCAGGAGACCACGTAGGAAGAAAGGCCACAACACATAAAGTTCTACTGGTAGGACTTTTGTGGGCTACACTATTCAAAGACACAAAAACATACGTTGGATCGTGTGATGTTTGTCAATGGGTGGGAAAGTCGTCACAACTATATGAACTACCACTGTAACCAGTTAAAGCTCTACAAGCATTTGAGAAATGGGTAGTTTACTTCATTGGACCAATCAACCCCATAGAAAAACACTCAAAGGCTAGGTACATTATTACCACGTCTGAATACCTTACTCGTTGGAAAAAAGTAGTAGTGGTACAAGACTGTTTGACAAACATTGATGCCAGGTTCATTTTCGAGAATATCATTACCTATTTCAGATGTCCGAGGAGCCTAACTAGCGATCAAGGACCTCATTTCATTAGCATCACTATAGAAACACTTACAAAAGAATTTATGATCCAACATCACAAGAGCAGTCCATACCACCCACAAGCCAATGGAATAGTCGAAGACTTCAACAAAATCCTAGAAAGAGGACTAACAAAGGTCTGTTGCGCAAACCAGGAGGACTGGGATGATAGATTTCCAGTTGTTCTCTGGGCCTACAGGATAATTACAAAGAAAATCCACAGATATACACCATTTCAATTAGTCTATGGGAGGGAGGCAATCGTTCCTGAAGATTTCATCACTCCAAGCCTGTATATTGCACAAGTCACATGTGTGACAGAAGGGGAATTAGTAGCGCAGAGACTTGTGGAGCTACAAAAACTCGAGGAGACCAGATTTATAGGAGAATTTCATCAGTTCATGGAAAAGGCAAGACAAAATTCTTGGCATGACCGACACATTAAGACCAAGGTATTTACACAAGGGGATAAGGTGTTACTCTATGACAATAGATACTATAAACATCCTAGAAAGATGCATATGCATTGGTTGGGGCCCTTCATAGTTGCAGAGATCCGACCCTCGTGAGAAGTCCTACTCGTGCAATTGGATGGTGTGCTATGACCAGGATGGGTGAATGGCACTCACCTGAATCCCTACCTATCTCAAACCAGAGAGATAAGGATAGTCACTCCAATTCAAAGGATCTTGTACAATAGATAGATTTGAGTTTTGTTTTCTTTATGAAATTTTGTAAGTTCGGTTAATAAAGTCCATCTACACAGTATTGCGCCATAACACATAGTTAACGTTTTTCGTCTAAGTGTTGGTTGATAAAGAAATAAATACCCAACAGTATAGGAACTGATGCATAAGACACTCCATTAATGACAGTCATTAAAGATGATGAGGACAACCTTTGTATTCAGAGGGGCCACAAATCCAAATCCAATCTGAGTCATAGGCCACATAAACCCAGTCAAGTCACAACCTTATTGCCATTCTGGTACCCCGTCTGATGCCAGTTGAGCCATAAAGCCACATCATACCAAGATGCCATCGATGTTAGCACCGGGACTTCCACCTGTCAAACATAAAGGTCTCAAATTGGCCACGTCCCTATTCCACTGAAATAAGTAAATACCAAGATTGCCAATAGGATTTACCTTGATTAAAATCATCCCGTCAGACAACTCACACCCGGATTGAGTCCATACGATAATGATGAATAGAAGTTTCTACTAAAAATTACATGTTAAGCCAAGTGTAAGGCTCTCAGAACTTAGCCAAGAATGTATTGTTTCTAAAAAGAGCATAGCCATCTCCGAAATCAATAGTGCGAACCAGTTAGGACCATTGTAAAAATTGCAAACATAACCCTAGCTCTTACCTGTCATATAAGAGTGAATGTTGAGAGCCATAGCAAGTCGAAGTGCCATGAGTAAATAAGTGGTACTAGATGAGCCCTATGACCCTCTGGTCGAGATCGTGGGCAATCTCAAAGGGAAGGTAGAGGAAGTAAAGCTCCTCGACCTCAACCTCACAGATTCAACCTTGTTCCCACAGATGCAAACAGATGTATTTTGGGATATAGTCACATATGGAGTCAAAGGAATGCAAGTAGTACCGAAAAAAATGTTCATAAAATTATTTGACTCAACCATCATGAACCTGAGAGACTTACCAGTGTTTGGTACCACATGCGAGATCGCACGCTGCACAAAATTTCTGATAAGTAGGGTGCATGAAAGAAGTCTATGGTTGGATAAGCGGTATCTAATCCATGTTGATGACATCCAACAACTTACTGGATTATCCTCCCAAGGAGAGGATGTGTCAAAGGGATTCTAGGGTCCCGAGAAGCACGCGAAAAAGAAAGGCGAGCTTAGCCTTTACAAGAAATTTAACACAAAGAAAGGACGACGCACAATAGTAATTGAACCAATAATGCTCAAGAAAATCTAGACTGGCTACTACATCATAGCTAGCAAGGTTATGAGGTCTTAATACAAGAGAGAATTCACTCTAGATGCATTATCAGTCGTCGAATTTTTCCCAAATGGAGTAGTGTTAAACTGGTGTAGTTTCCTATTGGAGGAACTACTAATATCTTGCGAGGAAGCACAAGATAAGGGAGGAACATTCACTTATGGATACCTACTTGTGGCATTTGCAATGCTCAAATGGAAGATACTTGTGGGCATACCACCAGAAATACCAGATAAGGGGTGCATGGTGAACATGTTTGAGCCATGGCAGTCCAAACAAGACTCGAAGAAAACAACACTCAACAACGCAACATTTTCCAAAAGGTATAATGCTATTATAGACACAACGCAGTGGCTCTGCATCCCATAGGAGCTCCTCAATTGTAACACAAAGAATATCACCTTTAGCATGAGCCGGCACAACCCATTTATCTGGCCAAGACATGTCAGCAAGGAACATTTCCACGCACAGATGCTTCCGTTCGATTTGGATGAAGAAGCCTTTGATAAGGAAGTCATGTCAAGGCCAGGAGTCAAACATGGCTAGCGTAAATCAGGAATGCATTACATTTTTCCTGCAGAGATGCTAAATAAGAAAGACAACACACCAAGATAAGGATCGAGTTCAAGCCCCGAGCAGAAGAATCCAGATGCTCCGGCACAAACAAAATCCGAGGGGGAAGAAGAGATACTGCAGCTAGAGCGAAGGAAAATACCGGCCCCCGACAACTACCAGATGATATTTTGTTGTCAGGTGCACAGGTTAACCATATATTGGGCATTGTGCTTGGTACCAAAACATTGGTGAAGAGGCCCAGAACTGGGGTCTCGCTAAACAAACCCCTGAACCCACAGTCCCTTTCATCCGTCACTCCCCAGGCCCACTCCAGGACTAAAGCCACCATTATCATTGAAATTTAGGATGACCCAGAACCTAAAACACTTCCATCCACAGTCATTTCCGATCACCCTCCATCACCACTCCAACTACCAAATCTCATCACTACCGTTCGACATCAGACCATGACCTCAGAACCAATGTAGCTTGATCCACCAAAGATAGTGGAGCAATGACCCCGATAAATAACCAGAGAATTACCCAAACCAAGATCAGAAATTTCTGGTCCCTACACCAAATCCCCTGAGCTGAGCACGACAGTGGATGATCTGAATCCAGACTACTGGGAACAACATCTTGAATATTCAGTGAAAGAAGAAGATGCATGAGATAGAGAGGAGTTGGAACCTAACAACAATCAACAAACCACCTCACCAATCAAAGGTGAGGGTGCCTAATAAATCACAACACATCGCGACGAAGGATCAGACGAGTCATAGAT
This sequence comes from Picea engelmannii, assembly GCA_009831015.1. NCBI lineage: Eukaryota > Viridiplantae > Streptophyta > Pinopsida > Pinales > Pinaceae > Picea > Picea engelmannii. Next base: position 533,225 of record ML782699.1, read on the forward strand.
ACCAAATGCGAACAACGAACCAGAAGCGACAAATCAGCAGGATATGACAGCCATGAGAGCACAAATGGAGAAGGTTTTCATAACCCTCAACAATTTGCAGAATTGATGCAACTCTGCATAGACAAAACAAAGGTTCTGACTCTTTTGTCACCAGATCTAAGGTTGAGAATCGCACCAGCGCCACCAATGGAAGAAGAGGTAGAAACTCACTCAAACCATTCAACGGCCAATGGTCTCCCACTATAGATACGAGAACCCACCAAAGAACCTCATTCATCTATCAACATGGTACACTGGCCAATGCCACAATTATTTGGATTAATCAGGGCATCGACAGATCAGTTGGAGCAAAGACTCCAAGAAGCCAAGAGATCCGTAGAGATTGTAAGGAAAGAAAAATTTGTGATGCACACATACAAAATGCAGGAAGCACATGACAAACTCCAAGTCCAATGCAAATTGGAAAAACTGTAGGAAAAACTTGTTGAGGCTTGGCCAAATATTTCGAAGGTTGTGCCTGAACTACCTAAGGCCAGTGATGTAAGCGAGCCAGAGAAACAGATTGAGTTTTTATAGGAAGCATGGACACAACTCACCAATTGCACTAACCATCTCCAAGTGAAGTTACAACAGGTCTAGTAGGAAGAAGAAAAACAACCTCAGCTACTCTAGGAACAGATGCATAAGATAATATTGCAAGGCAACAATGCCATAGCAGTACTACATAAGAACACAATGGACTACACCAAAATCTTCAGAGAAGTTAGTGACTGGATGGGAATCATTGCTCGATGAAATAAGGTATTAGAGGAGGTCCACACAAAGATCCAGGTGTTGAACGAAGAAGTTGCGGTCACAATGGACCCCATGGAGAAACAACAGCAGTTCGATCAAATTCAGCAGGCCGACAATGAACTAAATACACTCTATGAGGCACATTCTATAGCCAAGAAAGAGTTGCATTATTTTCGATCGATAATTCAAACCACCTATATGAAAATGCATCAGATCGATGCAATAGCCGATTCTGAATGGAACTCATTAGGTGCGGCCAAGAAAAAGGAGTACAACAAAGAGATGACCCAACAGTTCCTTGGAGAAGCATCACTCCTCACCCAGAAATGGCAGGACAAAGTTGAAATATTTCACAGAGTAAAGCACAGAGCACTAGAGTTGGTACCAGAATTGGACCCTTCATTTGAGGAGGTAAAAGAAGAAAAATCACAAACAGAAGAGTCCAAATAAGAAGAAAAAATGGACAAGGGAAAACAGCAGATGCTCCTGGAGTATGTGAAATAACCAAAAGCTTGACTCGAGGATGAGTCAATGATTTTGGTCGAATCCTATTGGGCCCTTTGTTTTGAGAAAGAATTGCGCAAGTTTTGATTAAGAACAAGTTGCACAAAATCCATGAGAGGTTGTGAGAAAGAGCAACAAAAAGTAGTTGTGGAATCCAGCGCAACACCAATAAAGAAACAAATGGTTGCAACAAAATAAGAAGGCATGCAAACTGAGAAGGAAGACACAACCTAGCTATATATCTATAGGACCGAACAAAAATGAAAAAGGGTGTTTTTTTTGTTGTCATTATTATTTCGATTCGCCTGTTCATTGCTCTGTAACCGGTTCATTAGTTCTTGAGTTAGTCAGCTGGGTTGAGTCGAGTCAGGTTGGTCAGATTCACCCAGATTTTGGGATTAGCTATTGATAATTGTTGTAGGTTGGGAAAATAAATGTCTAAGTCTGTAATGAATTAGAACTACTAACTAGGGTATTAGATATATATGACATGGATCTAAGAGCCAAGAGTCTGTACTGAGCCCTACTATGTAATTTTGAGTCTGCAATCAGAGAAAGATCCTAAAGATAATATGAAGCAGGACCGAAATTCAAAATATGTTGTGTCTTTACATACTTTCTTATGCATTCCAGTGTTTCCTTTATGGTTTATGAGTTATATTTGATGGTTCGACATTTGAATGCTTGTTCGCAATGTAAATAGGTTGGATTCCTACATTTACATGTTTCAGATTTGTTAATGTCTCTTGCGCAAGAATAGGAATGAGTTCTGACTACTTTGTGGATCCTCTGTGGTTTTCTCCCTAACCTTCCCTATCTATCTTTCTTAGTATCTCTTCGGGTGAGACTTCTTCTCTTTTGAGGATATGAAAATTCCAGTGCCCTAGACTACAGGGTACCTTTTGTTGGTAACCTGACAAGGATCCTGGTCTGATCCAATTCGCGCCAACAGGATTCTCACCCTGAGCTTACAATTTTCCTTCTGAGATTTGATATCTACATATTGTTTGCTTCTCCTCTTGAGATTATGATTTTCTTGTTCTCCATCGTCATTGTTGTTATTTCCATCAATGGAAAGCACACTCTTCCTATAAAAACATGCCAACAGAGTTGACCCCCCAAAGTAATAATCACACTATGGGGTCAAGACTCATAAACAACATGATGTTTCCACATACATGGTTGGCCCAAAACAACATCGTATACATCAAGAGGGGAACCATCACATACTATCTCATCCATGAAGGGTTGGATGCCATAGGACATGCAACATTGTTGGTTGAAACGAGGATCTCGTCCTTGGCAAAGCCAACCAATGTTGTATGGTTACGGGTGTGGTGTTGTTGAAAACCCCAACAATTTGACAATCTCAGCTGATATGAGGTTATTCTTGCTTCCTCTATCAAAAATGAAATGCAATGGGGTTCCCTTCACCCACATTTTTGAATGGAAGAGGCTCTCCCCCTCTTCAGGACTTGTTGGTTCTTTTGGTTGAATTGTCATGGTCGCGACAATAGTAATGGGGTATGCGTCGATGATCTCTCTTTTTTCATTATTTTCTAGATCATAATCTGAATTAGGTTTTGACTCCTTGTCTTTGATCTCAACCACCAATGACTATTTTGAGAGACATTCATCAGTGTTGTGCCAAGGGATTTTGTGGAAGTTGCACCACTTCCCAGTGTCATTCTTTGTCTTTCCCTTACTCTTATCTTGTTGTGTCTTGTATTGGTTGTCGAGAGGCTATTGGTTAGGGCCGTCTTTATCGTACTTTGGTTGTTGCAGATTTGCAGACCCAAACTCCTGTTTGTTCTGGAGCCCAAATTTCTGCTCGATTTTGACAACATATCGATAGGCAACTCCCAATGATGAGATATTCAGGCAATTCATTTTGGTTTGGATGTACCTACGCAGAGCCCGATGGTATTTCAGAACTAGATGTCACTTGAAGTCTTTGATACCTATCTTGGTATGCAAGGTATGGAAATTATTTTTGAACTATGAGACTGTTTGGCCCTTCTCTTGCCACAATATGGTCCTATTAAGCACTCAACACACCCTAAAAAAAAAACGTTGTATCAAATTTTATCATTTTTTGGGTACCACTTGTTTTTATGCACTGTTTGACTCGATTTCATTTTGGGAAATGTTTTGTCTTTGTTTATTCTCATGACTCTCATCAGCTATTTGTTGGATCATGTTTTCATTGATGCCAAAGGTTTAATTAATTGATGTCAAAGGATTGATGTCAAGGGATTGATTGATGCCAAAGGATGATTGATTGATTGATGTAAAGGGATTGATTGATGCCAAAGGATGATTTATTGATTGATGTCAAAGGATTGATTTAAAGGAACTGGTTGATGCCAAAGGATGATTGAATGATGTCAAAGGTCAAAGGTTTGATGTAAAATGATTGATATTGATTGATGTCAAATATGTTGACTGATGTAAAGATGAATTATTATTTTTTTATCATGGTTGATAAGGTGTACAAATGTATGAACTCCAAATTGGTCCCCTTATGGTAAATCCCTCATGGGAAGACGCTTTACGGTTGAGTTATCCTAGAAGTATGGTTAGAGAACCCATGCTTATATGTGGAATAATGAGAGGAAGATCAGTGAATTGTTCAGTGCAACTATCCTATATGGATATTGCTTGTCATGCCATTTCTGTTGGTATGTGGAATGTCACATGACTCTTCATGGTTTGAGATTTATGGCCTTACAAAGTTGGAGGACCCTCATATATAGGCTTGAAGCCCAAAAATGTCAAAGAAGTCAAAGAAGATTGCAAAGAAGAAAATATTATTTAAATGGTAAATAAAAGTGACAAAGTCAAGGAGGAACATTTAAATGGAGAAATTTATAATTATGGAAAGCGGTTAACCTTAAGATAGGTTAAGTGACCTAGAAATAGGTTAAGTGACCTAGAAGTGGGTTAAGTGACCTAGAAGATGCTTCTAAGGAAGCTAATTGGAAATTATAAATAAGAGGAAAGGGTCTCTTGTGTATCTCTTGAGCATGCATTGAAGATCTATTCAAAGAGAGAGAGTGTATGGAGGGTCTCATGGAGGCATCGAAGTTTCGGTAAGTCTGAGATCATGACAAGAAAAGTTTTGGAAGTTCAAAAACCATAGTTTTTGAGGTGTATGTGGGCTGTAGTGAGACAGGGAACGTACATACACATGATGAATAAGGACAAGGTCCGTACAGTGGATGAATTCATGAAGACTTGTGGTTGAGCTGACGACAGGATCTTGAAGACTGAAGTAGGTTCCAGATCTGCATTCTATGGGCTCAGATATGCCATAGAAATTCTAGTATGGTTACATTGTTGTCTTGATGGATAATCTTCCTTGTTGTGTGGTGAATTCTTAATGCATTATTTGTATGGTTGTTGTGATTTGGTTTGTGTTGGTTGAAGGAGTGAGAAACACTGTTATGATTCAGTACTGATATGATAGCTATAGTATATTGGTTTCTTATACTTTATGAGTAGTATTCATATTGAATGGTTGAGAAGCATGAGTAAGTTGTTTCCGAGCTTAGATGTGTTGTGATGGGTTAGATTGGATAGTGAAAGACATAAGAGAATGTGATTGAGGGTTGTGTGATGAAAAGAAAACCCTAGTTTCTCAGAAGTGATACGCAGGCTGTAGTACAGACTGACCACATACATATGCGAGTTGTACTACTAGTAGGGCACGTACATACACATGTTGCACTATCGACAGGTCATGTATTGTTGGCATAGGGGTAGACCCAGGGTTCAACACTATAACAACGCACCAACAAAACCCTAACTACCGGCCCTTTCGAAAAAACTTGCAAAGCAGATGAAGTCTCACCCGAGGTAGAGGCAGGGGTGGTTGTAGGACTCAAGTGTCTACAACCTTAGCTGGGACACATATCTATGATTATATTACTTAACAGAGCACTTAGCATCAACATTTCATCAATATTCAACCAATAACTACCATGCATATAGAACAGAGCATCGCATCATTCACTCAGATCCAATGTATTTAAGTACTTTATCAAAATAGGCAGGTCATATCCATCAGATCAAGCACTAAGCACTCTCATATAGATTAGATTTAACATTCTTACACATCATTAGCACAAAGCATAAGAATATTTATCTATCTCTATCAAATATGTTAGCAAAAAGAAGTTATAAATACATCAAGACAATCACAAAGTGGAACAACACAGTGTTTATGTGGTTCACCCCCACCTTGGGGCTACATCCACCAACTCTTCTTCTTTATTGTCTTCAAGTAATAAATTACAAGAACAGATCCTCAAAAACCCTCCTTCGCCTAGAACAAGAGATCTGTGGAGCTCGCTAGATCCTCCTTCCCCAGTAGCACATAGTCTTCTACAACCTCTTACAATGACTTGCACTAAGCTCTACAAGTCTCACACAATATGCACAAAGCTCTTACAATCCTTCAATCACATAGATCCTAGCACTTAGCCATTTTCCCCTCTCTATATTGCCTAGACATCTATATATATATATATATATATATATATATATTACAAAAAAGGCCTAAACATGGGTAAACCCATGGGCCGACATCCCATGCCCGTTACATAATCCCAAAAACCCAAAAAAGACCCAAAAAGGGGTCGAGATCCCTTGATCTCTGCTTCATCTTGTGCCCCTCCTTCGACAGGCTGTTAAAGTCCAAAATAGGTCAACATGACCAATAATATCCAAAAAATTGGTCAAGGGCCAACAACCCCCCAACACTCACCTGTTACTCATCCCAAGTCACTCTGGTCTGACTAGTTCTACCTCGAATGCCTCAAGCTTGGCTCGAGATGCTTTGACTTGTTGTTGTGCGATGACCTCTTGCTCGATGAAATCCTGGATCACTGCATCGTTCACTGACCCTTCTAGGTGTTTCTCTACCATGGTGACAACCTCTTCTAGCTCTTCTCCTCGACTTTCAACCTCTGTGAATAGTTGGCATGCCTTATCTTGTACTGGTTGGAGTCGTTGATTTAATTCCATAACTTTTCTTTTAATCATATGGATCTGCTGCTAGGAGGTGTGTTTCTCTTGAGACCGCTTCATTCTTTCTATGGTCAACAAGGCCTTTAGCCATGCCTTTAGTGTGTCTGTGTGTTTCTTCGCTTCCTGGAGCTATGACTCCAGTGCCTGTAACTCTGGATTCTCGGTGAGGTTCCCATATGTTTGGGCACTGTGGTTACTCGACTACTTGCATTCCAGGGAAAGATATTTTAGTCTGTCAACTACGTTGCAGGCAGTTTCTTCTCTTAGGTCCCTTACGTTTAGCGGGGTTTCAGGAACAATGCATAGTTCCAAATATGCAATGCATTGTTGTAGCTATTGGATCACTTCTTCAAGTTGCGCCACCTGCTGTGGAACTCTCTCTTCAATCTTTAATTCTACGACTGTTATAGAGTGAAGTGCTCTGTTGACTTGTAATGTCCCCCACCTCTTAGAGAGGTGATGAGGAGACTCAGTGGTCTGGGCACCCCCACTAGGTCATAGTCTCACACTGAGGGGGGAAAAGTCAAGAAGTTAAAAGTTATATTTTTAAGTTGACTTAAGAAAGGAAAAGGATAAAGGAGTAAAAGATAACTCAATAGAAAAATAGAAGATTAACCCTGGGAGTTAACCTAACTCAAAAGAGAATTAGAAGGAAAAGTATAAGTAAGAGGCTGGGGTGCACCTATTATTCATTCTGGTTTTGGATTAACATTTTCTATTTCTCTTGAGCATTCAGTTTAGGGGTTTTGCTGTACAAACCCTTGTGAGCAACTCAGTGGTGAAATATCCACTTACCTTGTTCCACAGCTTGGTCTTGGGGATGAAAGACTCCTCCACACCATTCTAGTCTTAGGGCCAGTTTATCGAGGGAGGTTCGATCCAGCTTATCCTGAGGGCCTAGGGCCATTCCGACAGTTGGGTTTTGTTTGCAAGGGCAGGACCATCAGTTTGAGGGATTTTCTGGAGGGTTATCATCATTCTATATTTGTATGCAGATTGGGACGTCGTGGAGCCATAGGGGACGTCCTATGATTCAGTAAAACTCAGATCTAGGGAGATCTGCTTGAGATCTGAGCCCGAAACTTCTCCCACGGGGTTCTCATAGCCCGATCTATATTCTTGGAGAGTTTCAGAGCATTTGGAGGCCTCCTTCATCAGGGACGAACCAGCTAGGTTTTCAGTCATCTAGTGGGGCACCCCATTCAGTGGGAAATTTAGATCTACGGAGATTGAGAGGGATCTTGGAGATTCTGGCACCTCGGTTATTCTTACCATCACCCGATCTATCAATCGACATATTTCTTAGGGTGATTGGACAAATTTGGCAGCAGGGCCGAGTTATTGAGGGTTTCAGCCTTCTATTGGAGCGTGGCATTCTTCAGCTGGAGAGTTTGGCATTCGGATCTGCTTGTATTGATCTTCATTTCTTATTCAGCCTTTGGAGGCATTATTTTGTATTAGCAGGAGCATTTTGTAGCAGCTCGTATCTATTTCTTGTACGGCCATCTAAGGTTTATGCCAGATCGACCATCTATTGTATTGATCTTACATTGCTCATAATAAAAAGGTCAGATCTTTGCTTGTGCTTCTACATCTTGAATATATTGTATGCACTTAATAACTCAATAAATTAGTAGTAGTTAGTGATTCCAATAAAGAATTTGGCTTGGGATCATTACAGTGGTATCAAAGCCCACTAAGGCATTTTTGAGATCCAGATCTAGTCCGTTTGGAGGGGTTACACTTCAGATCTGACCCTGAGACTTTACCTAGTGACTTGCAGTGTCCCGATCTATATTTCTAGAGAGTTTCAGAGCATTTGGAGGCCTCCTTTAGCAGGGTCGAATTATCTAGGGTTTCAGTCATCCAGTGGGGTGCACCATTCAGTGGGGGATTTCAGATCTATAGAGATTGAGAGGGATCTTGGAGATTCAGTCACCTGGTTTGTTCTTACCATCACCCGATCTAGCAGTTGGCATATTTATTAGGGTGATTGGACACTTTTGGCAGCAGGCTCGAGTTATTGAGGGTTTTAGCCTTCTATTGGAGCATGGCATTCTTCAGCTGCAGAGTTTGGCATTCAGATCTGATTGTATTGATCTTCATTTCTTATTCAACCTTTGGAGGCATCTTTTATATTAGCGGGAGCATTTTGTAGCAGCTCTTATCTATTATCTATCTTCTTGGCCATATGTTGAGCATTCCAGATCGGCATCTTCATTGTAGCAGGTTTCTCTATTTTATGAATAAAGAAGAATTGAGATGTTTTTGCTTGTCTATCTTATTGCATATGGTTGAGGTATGTTCCATGGTTATCTCTTTTTGTTATTTGTTGCATACACACATATAAACACATCTAAAAGGTAGATCAACAAAGTGTTTGACGAAATACCTCACTCAGAAAAAGTTTTAAAAAGACACCAAAACAATGATTATCCTTGTATAATGGCTTGGGATCATTACAGTGGTATCAGAGCCTTGATCCTCCAAACCTGCGGAGAGATTAGTGCATGCATAAGTACAGGGGAATTGGTATGGGTTGAAGGAAGATAAACAACAGTGAAATAGAGGTAGAAATAGAAGGGTCGGGAGATGATCATGAGCCTCAAGGCTTGGCTCTCTTAGTAACTAAATTTGATAAGTTCCAACAAAACATGAACCGCACAGAAAGAACATTGGTCCAACAGTTGGATGAGTATCAGGAAACCAACAGAAGAGGACAAGCCAAAATCTCTGAAACCTTGAAGAAAGTTGATGAGAATCTACAAAAGATGAATGAGAACCAAACTAGGATAACTGACCTTCTAATGCAAGTAACCCATCGAGGTAAATATCCTGATACATATGGGAATAAGGAGGTTGGAGGGTCCAGTGGAACCCATGAGGAAGACATATATAGCCCAGAGAAAGCACCAGGATCTGAAGGAAGTCTTGGAGGTGGCACATTCCATGGGTAGATGAGTAGCAGGACTAATCATAGGCCATACGTGCCAGTGTTCACAGACGAACCACTAGGACAAAAATTAGGTAGCAAAGCTAACCCTAGACCATACATGCCCACATTTACAGATGAGCAAGAGCAGCATGAACAGGTTGAAGATTTTGTGGCACAATTAGCCAGGAGTACCAGGGAATACTACAGCTTGGATATGAAAGTTCAAAGACAGATGTCCCTAG
>ML782699.1:568069-590132 GCA_009831015.1 Picea engelmannii
AAGCAGGCCGCGGGTATGTCCAAATACTGAGAAAAAATTATACACAGACAGTCTAGTCCTGAAAAAGGCTTCTGGTACTGACAACCAGAGTCTCTGACAGGCTAAGATGCTATCACTTTAACAGAAAAAATAAATTTGCAAAACAGAAAAACCAATGTGAAGAAACACACAACAAGAAAGACTGAAACACAAGATTATAACCCAATTCAGACCCTGACAGGATCCATAAAGCCCCCTGAGAAGATAAACTTCTGACAGGGGAAGAGGGGACTGCCTCTTAAACTTCCTGGTCACTACACGCTACTGAAACCACTACAGGACGCGGATATCCGCGTGTTGTAGAAGGTTAGGGCGCGGGTCACCCGTGGGCAGGGCTTCTGCAGGCCGCGGGTACCTCTGTGTGTCCCGAAAAGAAATGTTGAGAGTCAGTCAAGGAAAACTGGTATTGATCACCAGGTTCCCTGCCAGCTTTCGTCTTAACAGAAAACAAAAACAACAAAGAAACAAAGACTTAAATCTTTAAACAACCAAAACCAAATCCGGGAACCCTAAGAGTAAAATTTCCCCAGTGGAGTCACCAATTCTATTGTGGGGTATTCTACCCTACGGACTAATAAGCTAGGGCTCTAAACTTATACGCAGATCATGACCCTTAAGATTTAACTTTTAACCTTCTACCCAAAATCTCAACCCCTTTTCTCAGGCAAACACGGGAAGAATAAACTAACCTTTTTATCGATGATTGAAGTAGATCCTCCGTTGAGTTGTTATCTCCTTGCTGTTGCTGCTCCTTCCACAAAGATTCCTGCAATTAATACAATACTACGCATGCATGCTACTGATCTACTAGGGGCTTAGAGATAAATCATAAATCAAATAACGTAGATGAGACTCATGTATTCGGGACGGGAAAAGTATCTTTTTCATTAATCTCAATATGAATCAACTTACAATGATTTCTGAGATCGGCCACCGTTCCTCGATCCTGATCCTGGGCTCTTCCTCTTCCTTCTGTCCTCCAACTGCTGCTGCATGAATTTCTCCTAAAGCTGGAGGCAAGGCTAAAGGGTTGGGACAGAACTGGCTTGGCAATTTGGCAGAGTTTCCTTGCTATGATTTTTTCCCTTGAATAGTACCCCTACCCCTCATTTTACAGGCTAGAAGGAGCTAGGGTTTTTGGCGAACTCTCGGCCATGCATGGCTCGGAGTTCCAGTTAACTGACAAAAAGCCTCGTGTCCCGGCGGAAACTTTCCTAATTTTTTGCTTTGTTAGGTACCTGCGGGCTGTAGTGGGTTAGCCCGTGGATACCCGCATGCAGTAAAAGGATAGCAGGCGGTTTCCCGCGCCCAGTAAGAAGTTAGGGCGCGGGTTGCTTGTTTTAAGTGGTTTTTTCAGGATTTGTTCAGCATGGCTTCGGCTAGGAAGAGGCATGAGTAGGCCTGATGCCAGGTAAACCTGTATGGTGCATTTTAGGGTTATAACAGTCAATGACAGCAGGGAGCAATTGTGGTTCTCCCTGTGTCATCCGAGACCTCTCATTGGAAAGGTAATGAGAGTCAATATACTATCGCCCTTCTGGAAAACTGTGTTGATGTCGACAAAAGGGGGATGCGACTCCCAGAAGAAAAGGGCTTCATGAAATCTTCTAGGTGAGGTTAGGAAATGGAGGAGGTACATGGTCGAAGTCAATATGTATGAAGACTCAATACTGCCCTTGGTTGGGGGTATATGTGAAGTATAAGTGGCCGCAACCGTTCAACTAGGTTGAGTGTCAGGCGGACAACAAGATGTGGGATAAGTTGTGCTAGAGGCAAGACAAAGTGAACAAACTCAGAGGGTGGAGGTAAGTGGCCTATGGGATACTCGGAGTATATGGACGATGTCAACAAAGGTAGATGATAAGGAGTGCCCCAACCAAGGGCGACATGGGTTGCGTTTTCCAAAAAGGGAAGAAGGTCACCAAAGGTGATGACAAAAAGGTATGTAAATGTTGGAAACAAAGGCTTTTTACAATTTACCAAACAAATAAAGAATAATTTGGGATGAGTGTACAAATACAGAAATGGGTGCCCCAATATAATACGGTTGGTCCGGTTAGGGCACAATTAGCTTGGAAAATTGGTGGAAGGTGGGGGCCCCATGGGTGGGTTTCTGTATGAGGTAGATGAAATGGAGGGAAGTTTGCAAAGGGGAAAACTAATTGTGGATGAAATGGAGGGTTCATGACACTGTGGAGGTGCAGTCAAAATAGAACCTTGAAGAGATAATCTGGGAGTCCATTGGGAAAGATAGAAAAATGAGGAGGAGGAGTATGTGGCTGATTTGCAACATGATATAAGACTATCAGGAATCCCATCCCTAAAGGGTTGAAAAACAACATGAGTGTCAAAGTGAAAAAGGGTGCTATGAATGGGAAAACTCATGTGGGGGAGAGTGCTACTAGGTGATAGTACCTAATATGCAATGGAGGTGTCGGTACTGCAAAGCCAGAGATGGGGATCCTAGAGGCAAATGTCAGAGGGTGTGACTGGAGATGCAATTGAGATTCATAGGGAATGATTACAAGCCACTGTTAATTATATACCTGAAGGGGTTGTGTTGATGTATGATGACCAAGTACCTGCACACATGAAAACCAAATACCCAACGTGAACAATATCTGAAGAGAATCGAACATATTTGATAATTTTGAACATGAGCATGCATACCTGGACGGGGTATGAAAAAATGATGCCCCAAGGGCTAAGGATAAAAAATGGCCCAGAAATTATCTTGATGTAGATGATAGGATGTTGATCCCATGGCTGAAGACAGATCGAAAAGCAGACACCCGGAGCTCCCGGAATGGTGTTTGGAAGTTTGGAGGAAAGGCCTATATATAGTTGTAGGGCCCACATTGCCACCTCATTTGTACTTGCTACCCAAGTGACTGGACGAGAGGTATTTAGAGGAGATTTGGAGATTCCAGGGGGACAAGGTAGTCGATTCAGGACCAGTGAGCTTCAGGTTAGTGGTCTTATCATCCTGCATAGAAGTAGGTCTTCAATTTATGGGGAGGGCCTGTACGAAGGGTCGTACATGGGATGTTATGGGTGTGGGCCCCCCAATGCATAGGCGATCCAGAAATATGCGCGCACAGGTGCGTGCCTATTATCTAGATAGTTGCGCATGGGTGTGCCCATAGGGGGGACAAAGGCGTGCATGATATACGTGCTTGTTTGCTAACAGTTGCACATATGTGCACGACTGTGTAGTGGACAGGTGTGCTGTGATGCGCACCTATGTTCATGACAGGGGCACATGAAGGCACCCCTGTAGGGTAGGAAAGTGCGCATGCATGCATGGATGTGGGATGGAAATGCGTGCCTGTGGGGTGAACATGCACGCATATGTGTGCACCTGTGGGGTGAACATCCATGCATATGTGTGCGTCTGTGGGTTAAACAGTCGTGCCTTGGAGGCAAGGCTGACGGGTGAAAAACTTGTCTTTTTTAATGTTTTTTATGGTCAATATGGCTAACCTATGACTGTATTATGTAGTTGTAGGCGATCATTTTCACGATTCCGGTCCATTGGTGAGAGTGAGACTAGTCATAGTTAAGGGATTCCATGGCTATTGAGGAACTAGGGGTTCGTGCCACTTTGGTAGCCTGTGGGTTGCTCAAGTTCTTCGAGTGCCTGTTGATATGGGCGTAGGAGTATCTCCTGTATTTTCTGATATGGATGTGGAGTCTAGAACTGCATTGCTTTATAGTGCGGGGAGAGAATATTGCCTTCACTACGGTGGAGGATATATATTTTTTGACTGGGCTCCCTTTTCGAGGAATGCCCCTACCGATAGAGCTGGTGTTATCTGCGGATGTGTCATTAGCGACCTTGGGACGACGATATTGTTCGAGGGAGAACTATATGTTAGGCTCCATCATGAGTATCGGGGCGATGGATGCTTTAGCTCATCACTGTGTAGTAGCAATGATTGTGAGGGTATATGGGTCCCTCGCGAATCAATGGATTAGTGGTGGTCAGCTGAGTGTTATGGGGAGGGCACTGGCTGGTGAGCATTTTGCTTGGGGGTTGATGCTACATGCGAGGATGGTAGGGCAGCTGGACAAATGTTGGTCTACAGACTCAGGGGACTTTGCCTTTGGGTCCATCGTGGTGGCTTGGTTTCTGGAGAGGGTGTCGATGTTGCGCCCTAGAATTTTATTGGGTGCTCCTGGTGCACGAGAACTACGACTGAGGTGGTGGTCAATTATTTTGGTTCACCACGGTGGTGGAAAGGGTGGCCATTTTTTCATGGTTGAGGCAGCACAGTTGTGGCAAAAGATGTTGCAGGTTATACTACAGTATCCATACTATGGTGTTGACTTCCAGGGTGATCCGGACATGGTTTTACCTACAGGGGAGGTGTTTGATCACCAAGGTATGTTTATGAGTTTGATATGATGTTTTTTGAGATAGCATGACATATTTATTTTGTATAGATTCTTATACTATCATTTGATTGTTTGTATTTGAAGATGTGGGACCTCGCAGGCACAAGGTTGAGCTAATGAGAGTGTTGGCTCGCCAGGAGCCGGGGAGACCGCCGCGGGAAGGAGAGAGATGTCGGTGTGAGGACTTCGAGGCAAGACCAACTGGTGACGAGACAGTAGCCAGGAGACGCCATTTTGATGACCCTGGTGCCAGGCCATCGCATCATCCTCTAGCGGAGGCCGTGAGAGATTTTGAGGACATTCGTTGTCACCTGGAGGCGGTACTACAAGGCATGCCTAAGGGCATGTGGTTGTGTATCCAGGATGAGGGAATCCTAGAGAAGTGTGTGGTAGTTTCACTGATTTGGCGGGTTGTGGTGCGACAAGTAGAAATAGTAGGTGCTACGATGACCGGATGGTTACCTCCCAATCCAAAGGGACCAGTAGTGGGTGGGGCACCACTGCCTGAGGGAGGGGCAGGAGGTGGTTCTCTAGAGGAACCTTGAGTGTCGCTCTATGTATGTTTGTATTTTTGTATATAGGCTGGTGAGCCCATTTTTGGTGTAGTGAGACTAGTTTTGTACTAAGGTGCTCCACTGGCCTGCGGATTTTGTATGCGATGTATGTATGTAAACATTTTGATGGAACTATGGACCGGTTTATATATATATATGAGTATACATTTTTGGGTCTATGTGATGTTTACATGTGTCTTTTAATGTTATTTATGATGTCTAATCTATATATGTTGTGACAGGCTCTTGATGGTTTATGTGTGTGTAGAGATATCTTGATGTGATATATGCCAATCTAACACAATGTTAGATATGTTATCTGTGATTTGATTAAATTGTCTTGGAATATGTGTAAATGTAATGAAATCAAAATGTCAAGGTAAAAGTCTAACTTGTAGGTATTTGCGAAAGAGGCAAGGATCGCGGACACGGTACACATTGTTGAGCTCGAGGACGACTAGTTGAGAGTCAAGAAAGATGCTAAGGTGACAAATACGATGTTGATGGGCATCGGTGAGGAGGCCAATAACGGTGGTGTACTCGGCTTGGTTGTTGGTTGATGAACCCAAACATATGCCGCTAGAGTGGAGCAGTTCATGTGAGGGGGTATAGAGGGCCCAAGTTGCTGAAGCAAGATTTTTTATCCATTGGCTAGCGCCGTCGGCGTAACCAATGTGGTAGGCCAGTGGAGGAAGCATATATCAATAACACAAATGGTAGTTTAGACGTGAGGGATGGAAAAAATGATTAAAAACACTATAAAAGAAATAACCTAATGTAGAATGGCTACATTTAGGCATAAAATTTCTTTAAGTATAACCCATTGATGGGTTCTTTGAGAGAGAGGCCTTCAGGGGAAGCCAAGATGTATGCGCCTTTGGTGAGGCAATGTTGGATAATGTAGGGGCCATGCCATAGTGACTCAAATTTTCCATGACTGAGGGTATCGTGAGCGATATCGTAAGAAAGGACGAGGTCGCCTTCATGAAATGAGTGAACGTTGACATGGAAATCAAAGGTGGCCTTTGACCATTTTTTGGCTAACTCATTGTTCTATAATGAAGATCAACAATCTTCATCCAGGGACTCTAAGTTCAGAAAACGCTGCTCCATTGGAGCAGTGTCGGGTAATAGCTCAATTTTGGTATGTAAGGTGGGGATTTCACACTTTATAGGAAGAGTGGCCTCAACCCCATGGACTAGATGAAATGGTGTGAAACAAGTGGCCATTTTCACGACCGTACGGGAAGCCCATAGCGCGGAAAATAACATATGATGCAAATTGGTCTTATGTTTATTAACCATGCACTGCAACATGGTCTTGAGGACCTTATTGACTGCTTTGACCTATCTGTTAGATTGAGGGTAATATGGTGAGGCGAAATCGTGGGAGAATCCCAACCGAGATGAGATTTCGACGAAAATCTCATTCTCGAAATGTTTCCCATGATTGGAAACTAGTTGGAGTAGTACTCCAAAGCAGGATATGACGTGATTAAAGAAAAAACATGTTGCAGTGTCAGCAGTGTTGTTGAAGGTGGGCACAACTTCAGCCCATTTTGTGAAGTAATCGACTGCGACAAAAATGTATTTGTGTCCATTGCTGGATGGGGGATTACAAGTCATGAAGTCGATGCCCCATTTACAAAAGGGGCCTGCAGTAATGACTGGGTGGAGAAGAGCAGGTGGTGCTCGTGCTTTGTTGGCATAAATATGACATTTATCGCATCTCTTCATGACATGAATGCAATCGTGAGACAATGTGGGCCAAAAATATCTGGCTCGGATGATTTTTTGAGCAATGGACATTCCCGAAAGATGGCCCCCACATGCGCCGCTATGGCATTCATTCAAGACTCTACCGGCCTCGTCAATAGTCAAGCATCGATGAAGTATGATGTTGACCCCTCACCGATATAAGATATCTTCGATGAGGAGATAGGAGGGGGTCTAGTGGCGAATACGACAATGATCATCTCGTGAGAGGTGGTTTCCAAAATTTTGGGTTCGGAGGTAGATGAGGAGGCTGTCGTACCAAGGATCATTTGAAGTGATATAAAAGAGATGTTCATCGGGGAAGTCAGTATTGACAGGGGCACTAGTAGTATCAAAGGGGAATTCTGTGACAAGTTCAGCGAGGATGATAGCTTTCTTTCTCTTTGGTGTTGAAAATTCAATATCATACTCCTAAAGGATAACGATGCATCAAGCAAATTTTCCATTAATTTGTCGATGACTAAGCAAGTATTTCATAGGGTTGGAATCTGCTATGACTTTAGTCGTGTGAAGCAGAATGTAATGACACATTTTTTGGACTGCGAGGACGACTGCAAGGGCTAGTTTATCTTCGTGGTTATACTTCAAGGGAGGCCCTAAGAGGTTTTTACTAATGTAGTAAATTATATGCTCACGATCATCATCAACGATTTGAATGAGAACTCCTGCTACTGAGACAACTGAGGCTGATATGTAGAGGATATAGTCACGATTGTAGTCGAGTGCACTAATTAAAGGGGCGTTGGAGAGCGCCATTTTAAGATCGTCAAATTATTTTTTGGCATGTTCATCCCAGTGGAATGGGATGTCGTGGTGGAGTAAGTGAAGGAAACTGTGTGCTCGAGTGACATTGTCTGGGAAAAAACACCGTAGAAAGTTAGCTTTTCCTTGTAGGCTCTAGAGTTGACGTAAATTTTGGGGGGGTGGAATTTCGGTGATGGCTTGGACTTTAAGGGGGTCCACGGTAATACCACTTTGGGAAATGATGAATCCGAGGAGGTGCCCTGCAGTGACGCAAAACATGCACTTGAGGGGGTTCAAGTGGATGTTGTACTGAAGACATCGTTGGAAGATGATCCATAGATAATCAAGATGTTGGGTGTGTTTCTTGGATCGATCTATGAGATTGTCCATGTATGCGAGGATGATATGAGCCAAATCGTGAAAAATGTATGTCATATCCCATTGGAAAGTTGTGCCAGCATTCTTTAGGCCAAAAGGCATGACATGATATGCAAAAGTACCCCAAGGGGTGGTGAATGCAGTTTTGTATTGATCGGCTGGGTGGATTTGGATTTGATTATAACCAGAGAAACCATCCATGAAGGACAGAGCCTCGTGGCCTGCACAGTCGTCAATAATTTGATCGATGAAAGGCGTTGGAAAGTTATCTTTAGGACATGCATGATTGAGATCGCGAAAGTCTGTGTAGATGCAGATAGTGCCCTATTTTTTGTTAACGGGTACAGGGTTGGAAACCCATGAGGTATAGGCGATGGGGTAGATGAACCTAGCCGTGCATAATTTGTCAATATCGACTTTAATGGCCACTACTTTGGATGGGTGTAGCGAGCATTGTTTTTGACGAACTGGTGTAATTTCAGGCCAAGTGTCGATGCGATGTTCGACAATAGAGGGATCAAGGCCAAGCATCTCTGTGTATGACCAGGCAAAAATATCCCAATATTCCTGGAAGAGGGATTTATAAGCGTTGATTTCTTGAGGAGTGCATGTGGTGCCAATGGTGATTTCCTCAACGACTCAATTTTTTATGCAAATATCGATTTTGATGGTCGAGGAAATGTTGGCCATGTTTCCTTTTTCAAAAGAATCAGGGGTAGGAATGGGGTTGTTGAACCAGTCGATATGCCTTGATGGGATAAAATCCTTGGTTTCGACTGCGTATATGGGGTGTTGGTTAGGAAGCATGGAGGCTTCCTGTGGAAAGAAGAGTGCTCTATGGTGTATCACATCCCATGGGTAGTCAGGGGTGTTTAACTCTTCGAGTATGTCCTCGTCATAGTGGAATTGGCAGGAATACAAGGGATCTAAAAGAGTGATATCGGTGGTTGTCGTTGTGTGGTTGTCTTCGGGTGAAGAAGAAGAAGGGGGAATGACGCAATGAGATTGTGATGGTTCACTCAACATAAACCAAATATCGAAGTACTTAGAAGTATCAGTGGTTGTTGGATGTAAAATTTCCGGAGGGAAATGTACAGGAGAATTGGGGGGATTTGGGGGTAAATCCTCGAATAAGTCATCCAAGAACCATGGAGGAATAGGGAGTGCCTCTGGTTCAGAAGAAATGATATGAATAATCTCAAGTGGTGAGGTGAGGTCAACCATCGATTCTGTCGGGGGCGCAGGGGTTTGAATCAGGGTCATTTGGCATCACCTGTATTCAATGATCATAGGACATTGATATGTAAAATGATCTAAGGATTCACATAGAGAGCAAGGGAATATCATACGTTCATTGACTAAAGTTGTGACATAATGGATGTCAGTGATTTTTGGTGGGGATGACGTAACTGGATGGTGTTCCTGCTGGGCGCTTTGGCGTACTGTTACTAATGTTTGTCGTAACTGAGGTAGCACTGGGAAATGGTGTGTATAATGGCCATATTCTGAACATATGGTGCAAGTGAATTTGGTTCACAGTCCTTTGCTACTTGAGGGAGGGGAAGTAGCGACAGTACTTGCTACAGTGGCGAGCATTGATGGTGTTTTATTGAGTGGAATCAGGTTCCGTAACTCGGGTAGAGATGGGCATTTGTTTGTTTGGTTTCCATATTTCTCACATAGCATGTAAGGAGGTTGGACACATGGGGGAAGTGGAGTTGTGGGCTCCTTCTTCTTTCGCCTGCCCCCAGCTGTGGCAGGGAGGTTAGTGAGTGGGGGTGTAGAGGGTATGGTGGGAGTGAGTATGGTAATTGCCATTGGGACTCCTTCCATTTAGGGGGGAAGGGATGGTTGAGGGACCATCTCTAGTGGATGTAAATACCAAACTAGAATTGCCAACACCATATTAGGGAGGGTAAGCGTTGTGGCTACTTGGAAAGCTTGTACACCTGGTGGAGGGTAAAAGAAGGGGATTTGAGTAATGGCTTGGGGAACTGTCTCCCAAACTGGGATATGGCCTTGGGGAGAGGTGAAATCATGAACTAGTGAAGTCGACAAGTTCGCAGGAGGCTCATGAGGGGGGAGCTCTACGACTAGTGGGACGTCAGATATGATAGAAGCCTCCCTAGAAGCAGGGATGATTTTAAGGATAAAAATTTATTTTAAAATGTAGAAACCTTGATGAATCTTACTAATAGTTCATATGTCAACTATAAATGTTTGGCGATATTTTTGTAAAAATATTCAAATTTCTAAGTATTTTATATAGTTTTTATGAAATTTTGGCGATTTTAAAGGTAAAATAATTTTATCCTATAGAATTTGGGCGAATCATTTTTAAAATAACGAATCTCGTTTTTGGAAAAACCATGGAAAATTATCCCATGAGCGAAATTTATCCCCTAAAATCATCCATGCCTAGGAGGAAGGGTATCCTCTATGTCAATTCCATTAGATGATACAACGCATACCTGATTGGAAGGATGAAGGAGCAGTGGTGCACCATGCTAAGTTCTTAACAATGATGGGTCTTTGAAAATTATGGGACCCATTTCGATGAGTGGGTATGCATCATGACTCGTGTGGATGAGAGGGAGAATGTTATCGATGTTGGCAGAAGGGTTGGGCTCATAATGTGAAACTTGGTCAATGGTAATGATCTTCCCATTATGGGGAAACATCATTGTTCAAAAGATAGAAGAGGCAACTGCCTTCATAGCATACATGTAGCTATGACCGAACAAGATATTGTAATCAAGTGGGGTGTCGATAACTTCAATTTCAATAAGAATAGTCTTGCCCCCGAGTTCTATAGGGACATTTTGGAAGAGCCCTTCAGGAGATGATGGTCGTCCTTCATAATCTCTTAAGGTAATGGAAGATGGGATGAGTTCGAGGGAACCAAGTTTCTGCCATACAGACTTGGACATGATGCATGTGGATTCTCCTTCATCAATGATGCACCGATGAACTGTAATGTTTCAAATTTTTACTATGATTTGAAAAGTGATTAGAGCGAGGAAGCGAGGTTCTCCACTGTCGATATCAAATGTGATGAGTTGAGTATCCGCAGGGTCGACTGCCTCCAAGGCGGAAAGTAATGATTTCCGCTGAGTGGGACAAGTCTGAAGGACTTCCAAGACTGACATGGTAGCTAGGGATTGTGCTAAGTCATCGACCAAACTGTAATTATGAGCTATCCTAGCCTGGGGGTTGTGGAAATTCATGTGCAATGGGATGCGAGGGATGCGGAGAGGTGGTTCTGTGTTAGGGCGAGGAATCACCAACGGGGATATCGTTGGTGCTGGGATTGTTTCTAGGGGAATGGGAGGAGACTCAGTGGGTGCGCGCTATTGATGATTACATGTTTGCAGAAGGATTTCTTCTTCACTGGTGAGGAGGATAGTATGATCTGTAGGATTGTTTGGATTGAGATACTGCCCTAACTATGGTGGGGTAGGATACATCTCTTGTTGGGTGTTCATCACACCTTGGTGTGGAATGGGATTTTGCAACACGGTTGGGGGGGGGTTGTTGCACGTATTGTTGTGGGGCCTACTGAGGGGAAGGCGGTGCTAGAGGATGTGGTAGACTGCCTGAGTCTTTCAGCCATTTAAAATTAGTGATTTGGGGGCAATGATGAGTATAATGATCAAACTCATCGCAAAGGGCACAAGGGAAGGTGGTTTTAATAGTATTGTTATTTCTCCCTTGATGCATGTTGTTATTGCCCCACCTAGGGGTTCTAATTCCCTTGATTCTAGTTTCCCCCAGTAGGTTGGTTCTATTGGGGGTGATTCCCACCTTGACTGGGGTTGTTATTGTTCCTGTTTTTTCCTTTATTTTTGGCATTATTTGACTGATGGGTCGGATTTTCCATATTCAGCTGTTCAAAATTTTGATATTGCTAAAGGGGAGAGGGTTGAACAAAATTCACCCCAGCGTGAGGGTGTGGGGGAGCCATGGACCGTGGAGGACCAGGGAATGGAAATTATGTGTTATGTGGGGGTCATGATCTGTAAGGTACATAGTAAGGTGTGGCGCTTTCACTAGTACTTAGAGTATAAGCTGAGGTAGAGGGGGTACCAGAACTTGTTTGGATAGGTGGGTGTATTGGGGGTGCCAGTGGTGGCCCACTGATGGGTGGAGGAATAAAAATAGGGTATGGGTGTTGATAAGGTGGTGGGGGGTAATAAGAGGTTCCCCCATATGCCTATGGATATTGAGGTGTGTCATACATTGGTGGTTGTTGGGGTTGTGGATTGTGGTACGTGGTATTACCAATCAATCTATCTGTTGAGTGAGACATCACGGGTTTGTCTTGACCAAATGGCATGGGTTTTGGGAGATCAGGAAGTACTGTGTATAAGTACACTGATTGTGAATAGATGAGGTCATATTTTTGAGCCTTATTGATGGCTTCCTCTTCAGATTGAGGGAAGGTGGAAGCTACATCTTTACTGAGGAGAGAGACAAGTGATCTGAGAAACCAGTCAAGACACTGTTGTTTGGTGGTTTCATCTTTACACAAACCATGTTGTCTACGCCACTCATGAATGTGATCAACGATATGTGTGGGTGAGGTTTGTTTGAAATTAGAGAGTAGTTCAAGACCATTGTCATGGCAGATTGGTAATTAGAAGAAGGTCAAAAATGCTTTGGTCAAGGACTCGAAAGTCGCATGGGACCCCAATTTTTTGTCTACATACCATTTTGTTGATGGGCCAGTGAGTGTGCATTGAAATAATCGTAGTCTGATGGAATCATCCATAATGTTATTGGAAGAGCACCATAGGTGGAAATTCATGACATGGCTGGCAGGGTCATCTCCTGCCTTTCCTTCAAACTTGGGGATGTCTGAAGGTAGTTTGGTAGGCATTGCAGGCCATGTGGGGTCATGCAATATAGGATCATTTGTGAGTTTTCTAAGGTCTGGTATGTTAAGAGAGACCAAATATGGCATCTATAGTGGGGGCAGAAGATTAGTTCCGGCCATGGTGTGAGTGTTCTGTGAACCTGACCCTTGAGGGGGGCTAGGTGGGTTGGTACTTCCCCCTTGAGAGGAAGTTTCCCCCCCGCTTCCATGTAAAGGAGAGCGAGTGGACGGAGGGACTTGGGAAGTGGACCCAAGTAATGTGGAACCAAGCAAAGTTGATCCTAAGATAGTGGCACTCACAGGAGTGTGTGAAGGCGGTGTCAATGAGTTGGCAAGACTAGGAACTCCCCTTAAAATAGGAGGGAGGTTTAGAAAGCGTCTGGAATGACGGGGGTTTTTTGGGTCCCCTATGATGTACGACTAGCTGAGTGGATGTGTGCAAAGTGTGATGAGAGAAAATAAACAAGAGCCTTTGTTGAAAATTTTGAACTTGACACAATATATATCCAAATCAAAATGTAATCAAAAGTGCATCATACATAAAGTATTGTGAAAAATAAGCATATATGTGGGTAAGTGGGTTTTTTCCACGTGGGGGAACAAAGAAAACAAATTCTCTTGTCCTAAAAGACGTAACGTCCTTCCTCTCAAATAGAACTGGACCTTCCAATAGTACTCAACAGTGGGGTCTAAAGTCACCGGAAGAGAAGCTAGTGAAGGATGACATAATCAGTTATAATGAGGGGTAGAGGGGGCATATCCTGAAAGAACTGGTGATATTTCCCAATAGCCACACAAAATCTGATCAAGGTGCAATTGAAGCCCACAATTTCTACCTGGGTAGATGTCCTAAAATTTGGTCACTAGGTACCTCAGTCAAAGTGCGACATTTAGATTTTCGGCCTAAGAAATGGGTCACGGGTTGGATACCATCAAAGAGGTGTGTGCCTCAAGGGTTGATGCATAGAACAACCAAACCTCGGCCTTCAAACCTTCACAGGTATCCCCCTGCCTTATGGTGTTAGGAACACTTGACTTGGAGGATTTTCAGTTCCCTATTTGACAACTTCTATTGTTTTGACAATGAGAGAACCAAATAACGGGGATTTATTTGGATTCCTATCCCCAAAATCCTACCTAGACAAAAAATTTTATTTTGGCACCTCCTATGGAGGAAAATTTTGTGAGTTTTTAGAAAAAAATTAGATGTGGTTGTTTGAGAGATTGAGGGTGTGAACTAACCTCGTTGAAATTAAATGGGAGTGTATAGTTTCATCAAGAAAAGGGTGGGGTGTTTCAGAATCCCTTTGGAGGAAACTTACTTTGACCTCCACGTTTTGAGAATAAAACTATGTGAGTGATAAGTGACTTTTGTGTGTGAATGAGTGAAAGTGTGCCAATGTTTTAATGAATCAGATGTCACCTTGTTGCATGTGGATTTTGTTTGGTCCTTACAAGTGTTGATTCCCTAATTAACTAAATTCCTTTGGTACAAACTTTCGTAATTCAAAAGTCTCTAGCAAACTAGCATGTGGACATGTGGGTTCTTTACTATTCCTTTAACTCCCTATTGTGATTTAATCTAAGAAAATATTTGAAACTATCTTATATTGTGATCATTCGGGCATGTATGGGCCCATTACAAAACCTTTAAACTTCCCTAGTGATTTAATCTAAGAAAGTAGATTTCAACACTATCCTATCTTTGTAGCATGTGGGCATGTATGGGCCCATTACAATCTTAAGATGTGTTTGAAAAATAAACTAAGAGGAGTCCCGAGAGGGGTTGTTGTCCTCTCCTAAAGGTTTTATTCTTTTTAAGGGAGATGAAATTGTCCTACAATCTTTTTCTGATTCTCAAGGTTGCTTGGAATCGCGAGAGAAAAGCATACTAAACTATTGTTATCCAACTTCTAGTCCCAATGAAAGTTTTATGTGATTACAAATGATTCCAACTTATACTTTTAGTCAAAGCAAGCCATCCATGTGGAAAAATTAGAGAAAAAGAGGAAATAATGATTTCAAATCCCTTAAGTGCCTATGTGTTTTGACTAATCCCTTTATATGAAGAGGGAACTAAGTGTGGTGCAGATTACAATATGCATGAAATCACTTTTAAGAAGGCTAGGGGCCTTCCCCAAATCATAAAAAACCTTACAATGTGTATTTTTCTTCACAAGTGTGCAAGTCTCAGTGTAGACAGAGGCACACTGAGCGCCTGTGCGTAGACTGAAACAGGATTTTGGGCACAGGTGGGTAGAAAAATACTGTGATTTTGGCGCACATGTGCACGATGCGCAACTGTGGGCCAATAAACCCATGCACAACAGACACATGACCATGAAGAAAATTCCAGATGGAATTCTCTCAATTCAACTTGGAATTGGATGTTTTGCAGGTCGGCTTGTGCCAGTTAATGCACCTGCAGGTTAAATAAACCAAAATAAGAGCTATAAAAAACCCAAATGGGGTAGGAAATTGATACCTTTCCTCGGTGGAGTCGTCATTCTGTTGCGCCTCTTTTTCCACCTAGATGAGAAAAACAAAGGTGCTTACAAGCTTAGTTGGGTTAGCTAAGTAGGAAAACTGTAAAGGAAAAGGGTTAGAGAAAGAAATATAAAAGAACAAATAAGAATTAAACTAAGAAATATAAGAACAACTAAACTATTGAGCATAAGGACATAAGAACAAAAAACCAATAAGACTCATGTCACCAATGGAAAGAATTATATTAGTGAAAGAAAAAACCAAGAAGAAAGAGGACTATGAGTCCTTTCTTCCTCCAAGGGAGGGCTCTTGGACCCCCACAAACAAGCTCTTCTTACAACTTTGAATTAAAATGGTGAAAGAATCCCAAGCTAATCCACTCAAGAGGTCAGATGGATTGCCCAATGTAATGGTGCTAGTATACTCTTGCTGAGAATAGAGGATTCCTCAAGAGAATAGTAGTAGCATAACTTTGCTATTAAATTCCTTGAAAATGAAGTGTGTTAGCACTCTGTAATTTTCCCAAGGCTATGGAGGCAGTCATAGAGGCAACATCAAAACTTCTTCGAGTCATGGATCTAGCCCTCCGAGACTCAGAGAGGGATCTCTCTATCAAATTTAGATTTGTTTGAAATGGGATATTAGGCTAGGTATGTAGAATAGGGTATGTTCTTGGAGTTTTCTGGTTGAGACAACAAAAGAAGACCTTTGGGCAATGGGGTCTGTGACAAGTTTGAAATTAAACACAGGTCTATAAGGTAATTCCATAGGGAAAGGTAATGCAAACGTTGGATCCTTTAGAAATAAAATTATGTAGATAAGGAACAGATGAGATAATCAACTACAACAAAAAAGAATTCAAGAATTTCTTCATTGTAGTATCATAGGAAAACATCAAGATTCTCAAAAGCATTGCACAGAGTATCAAGGATAAATTTTGTGTTAAATCTCCTTTTGAAAACTAGAAAGAAAGAAACATAATGAAAACTGATTAGAATCACATTCAACAAATAAAGAAAGACTTCACCAATCGTCGACATACAGGAATCCTGTGAAAAAGTCCCTTTGTATTCCTGGTGAATTAGAAAAATACCACAAAGAATAGCCTCCCTGGGTGCAATGATCAACAACCCTTTTACATTTAAATCCTCTGAATAAATAAGGGATATCCCCCAACAAGTTGTGTGAGTCGGATTTAACCGCCTCGGCCAAAAATAGCCACAAATCCCCCAAAATTTGGAACTATCCACCATGAAAGACGGGCCTAATTTCTGCAAAAAAGGGGTTTGAACAGACATATGTTTCTCTTCAACGCTGACACCTGGGGGAAAAATGAAGGAGTTTATTGTATATGGGAATTTTCTAGATAAAAACCTCCTTCGGTTTTTCCAAATTCTCCTCCAGCTAGCTAAAACAACTCCTGGAAGATTGGGACTATAACAGAAAAACCAAAAATCTGAAAAATGAGGCTGAAGGACAGCTTCGATTCTCCCTGCTCATGGAACCTGTGAAAAAACTGAGAGATTTTTTTGTTCTTCAAGCCGTTATGGAGAAAAACCTCTCTCAATTTTTAAAAATTATTTTTCATTTTCTCATAATCGGCCTCGGAAGAAGACTGGTCGAAAAGATGCGAAAGCGGTTTTTTCGGGGGCAGAGTGGTATTTTGGAACCCCCCTGAGGTGGTAA
Source organism: Picea engelmannii (assembly GCA_009831015.1). Taxonomy (NCBI): domain Eukaryota; kingdom Viridiplantae; phylum Streptophyta; class Pinopsida; order Pinales; family Pinaceae; genus Picea; species Picea engelmannii. The sequence goes on from ML782699.1 coordinate 585,008, forward strand.
GCGGTTTTAGGGGGGGTGGGGGGGTCCGCTTTCTTGTGGTACTGACACCTTTAGAAAGGGTGGTAATGGGAAACAACCATTCCGAACCCCCCCCCCCACCCCCCTTCGTAAACTTCAGATGGTGAGGGGGGGTCTGGAAAGTTTTATGGTCGTTTGATTTATTTGTTGATGTGATGAATGTACGAGAGGTTTGGGTGGGTAGACTTAGGGTAGTGTTATTTTTTTATTTTTATTTTTTGTTATTTGTTTTTTTTAATATTATTTTTATTACATGTTTTGTTTACGTTTTTGTTTTGTTATTTTATGTTTGTTTTTTGTTATATTTTATATGTTTTATATTGTTTTGTGTTTTTATAATTTGTATTTGTTTTATTTAATATTAATTAATAAAAAATAACCTAGTTACTAAACTAACTTAACTATTAATTAATTAATTGATTGATTAATTAATTATTAACTAGTTTAGCTTAGTTTAACTACACTAACTTTATTGCTAACCTTTGTTAATCTATTACTCTTTTTTCCCTAAGTTTGGATTAAGGAAATGTAGGGACGAAGATGGCAGGATAATGGAGGATGATGTCATGAGGTGACAAGGTGTGTCAGAAAATTATGAATGGTAAGTGATGGGAGTTGGGACCAATAGATTCCTGCCACATAGAGATAGGGGCCCGCTAGAAAAACATTCCATTCCGGACCCCCCCCTTCCGTTAAAAATAGTCCAGTCGGGGGGGTCTGAAATTCAATCTCAGTCATTGATGAAAGCATTGGTGCTTCATCCATTCAGATGTGTGCCTTCGTTATCTTCGATTCTGGACCCCCCCCCCCCACCGTTAAAAACAGAACAGTCGAGGGGATTCGGAATCCACTGTTAGTCGTTGATCTACGCATCGCTAGATCGACCATCGATCTAAGCGTGTTCTTTATTCTCCAGGCGCAAATGCAGTATATGAGGAAAAACTTAGGCTTAATGACCTTTTTGAGGTTCTGGTGCACTGCTTCCCTTTCTTTTGTCACCATGGGGTTAGGAAAAAACCACTCAGCATAAAAAATCATGAATTTTATTTTTCCTTTCCTTTCCTTGAAACTAATTTGTAGAAATGAAATATTATTTCCAAGTTGAAATACACCCAAAGTGAAAAAATTTCCAGTCACCAGATGATACTATGAATTATAGGGTTATAACAGTGGCTCGATCTAGGGATGGTAGCTTCTTTCAAGACGTGTCAAGAACCATAGACCTCTGAACATGCAAACCGGTGCTTTATCCATTGGGCTGATCCCAAAATCTTATTCTGCAACCTGTACCTGTTTTGATCTTGCAACTGAAACCAAATCAAATGAACACTACTGAAAAAACGATGCTCAGAATGTTGATCTTATTCACATTCTCCTACCTACCCTATGCTACTAATAATTTTGTTAAATCAAATAATACAAAAATTCCAATGAAGCCAATCAAGTAGCTGCTGAGACCAGTGGATTGCTTGACTACTTGTTTGCACAGTAACAAAGGTAGCCTGACCCTTTGCCCATAGATTCAAAACTGCAAAGTGTAATGGCCATTGTTGAAAACATGATTGATCTTTACAACAGATACCTCAACAATCTTGAAGAACAAAAGTAATGCCAGAGATAGATTGAGGCTCTGTAGTGAAAAATTTCTCCATATAAGTGGCTATAGGATCAAGGTAGAAATAACTTGTTCCTTGATTTTTACATTCAGCCAAGTGAGTAACATGCTCTGGCACCATATCTATGCTATTTTCATCCTCATGCGCTTCCAGACATGGTTGCAACTTTTCTGATGGGTTTTGAAATGTGACTTCTGCTGAAAAAGGAAATGAAGTTGACTGCTTGATCATATCAATATCATAACAACTTTTTATCCCATAGTTGGATGATGGAAAAATATTTTGACAACACAAGTCATCCAACGCATCTAATATTGGATCTTGTAGAAAATGAAATGACTGTTGTATTGGTTCTACTGAAACTTCTTGATTTTCTATGTATTTATCCTTTAGCATACATATACTCAAGATTCTTTTTCAAAAACCAAAATGAATTAAAGCATAATGGTACAAATTTATTTTGGAATAAATCATAATTTGTCTCAGGATTTAAGCTTTCATTTGGAATTTGAAAATTAGAGTAGGTAAAGTGTTGCAATCTTGGGTTTAGAATAGCCTCCACATCAACACTAGCATCTTCAACTAGTTGATCAGAACATTCTCCCTCTCTACCATTGACAACTTGTTTACAATTTCCTCTCAAAAATTGGAAATAAGAGAAACATAAGGGCAAAGATCTTTCCCTTACTTTGAACTTTTCTTCATCTTCCTCATCGTTTTCATGATTGTTTTGCAAAGGTTGATTGGCATATCTGAGCTATAACTGATCTTCCTCCTGCCAATGATGTGTTGTTGGTTGCTTCGAACAGTCAATATCTATTTCAGCCTCATGATCATCATCATATTGGTCATACTTGGGTAAATTATGCCAGTAAGAAAAGTCATCAAACATGCACATCATATCAGCTGATGGCTCTTCAACAAGATGAGTTGGAACTTCATCTTTGACTGTGTTGTGAATTGAATACATGAAAGAATCATTATCCAAACCATGGTACCAAGGATGAGCAACAAAAAGTTTTGGAACAATGACCTTTTCTTTCTCTGAAATCAATGGAACATGATGTCTTTGGACAACAAGCTCATCTTTCATGTTGATCCTCTACATCATCTCTTCCATGGCACTGGCCAAAATGTCAAGTTTAGCTTCTGATGACTTCAGTTGCTCCTTTTCTTTGTTCTTTACCTTTGACCTTTTGATCAGCAAGTTGGCCTCCACATCAACTGCAACCTTTTGTATTTCTTCAAGACTTACAGTGTTCCTTTCTCTTAACTAAAATGTCATCTCAGGATCAAAGGCATCTGGGTAATGCAAGTGAGCTGATCCTGGGGGTGGCCTTATATTAGCAGGTATTGCATGATATAACTTATTGAATCTAGCTGAAAACGGATGTATTGTCTCCCTTGGATTTCTTTTCAAGTGGTCATACTCTTCTAGGATGAGAAAAACATTTCCAATGACCACCCATCTATCTAGGAAAACTTGCATAAATTGATGAAAATTTCTGATATTTGCAGCTGGAAGATTTCTAAACCAATTTTTAACTTTACCTTGCAAAGACAGGGCAAACATCCTGATATAGACATCATCATATTCAACCACATAAAGGTCAAGAAAATCTTCAAACCTCTGGATGTGTTTTTCAGCAGTAATATTGGCATTCTCTCCATCAAACCTGGACAAATTATTGGTGTAATTTGCAGGGAGGTCATGGAGGATAGGAGGAAAATCTAGGTGCTTTTATTTGTCTTGGATTTTGGCAGGTACAGGAGGTGAAGCAAGAGGCTCACAACCATCCAAAGTTTTAGAAAGAATAGGAGATAAAGCAAGAGGCTTATGTCTCACTAGAATTTCTACAGGTGCATATGGGATGTGCACGGGTGTATGAGTATGTACATAATCTACAATTTGGGGTTTAGTCTCTTGAGGCTCTTCAGGTTGAAAATGATCATCCTAAATTTCAACAATATACTCTGGACCAGGATCATGATAAGAGAGAAAGTAACTGCAGATGAAACCAATAATATCATGAATACAATTTGAGCTTGAGTACCTGGTTTTTCTAGGCTACTTGGTCATGCTTCAAATTCTTCCTCCAGTGGAGTATTTGAGTCAGCACTGTCTAGAGATGATTGGAGTCACCAGGTGAATGATCTCAGCCTTCTTGTGTTTGGTCACTGTCCACCATCAGTGTTCATATCTGGAGATTTGAAGTGTACTACTGGGGAGAGTTCCCCAGTATAGTCACCATTTTGTTAGCACTCTGTAATTTTCCCAAGGCTGTGGAGGCAGTCATAGAGGCAACATCAAAACTGCTTCAAGTTAGGGATATATCCCTCCGAGACTCAGAGAGGGATCTCTCTATCAAATTTATATTTTTTTGAAATACGATATTAGGCTAGGTATGCAGAACAGGGTATGTTCTTGGAGTTTTTTGGTTGAGACAACAAAAGAATACCATTGGGCAATGGGGTCTGTGACAAGTTTGAAATTAAACATAGGTCTATAAGGTAATTCCACAGGGCAAGGTAATGCATACGTTGGATCCTTTATAAATAAAATGATGTAGAGAAGGAACAAACGAGATAATCAACTACAACAAAAAAGCATTCAAGAATTTCTTCATTGTAGTATCAAAGGAAAACATTAAGATTCTCAAAAGCACTGCACAGAGTATCAGGGATAAATTATGCGTTAAATATCCTTTTGAAAACTATAAATAAAGAAACATAATGAATACTTATTAGAATCACATTCAACAAAGAAAGAAAGACTTCACCAATCGTCGATATACATGAATCCTGTGAAAAAGTCCCTTTGTATTCCTGGTGAATCAGAAAAATACCACAGAGAATAGCCTCCCTGGGTGCAATGATCAACAACCCTTTTACATTAAAATCCTCTGAATAAATAGGGGAGATCCCCCAACAATTTGTGTGAGTCGGATTTAACCGCCTCGACCAAAAATAGCCACAAATCCCCCAAAATCTAGAACTATCCGCCATGAAAGACGGGCCTAATTTCTGCAAAATAGGGGTCCAAACAGACATTTTTTTCTCTTCAACGATGACACCTGGGAAAAAAATGAAGGATTTTATTTTATATGGTCATGTTATGGACAAAAACCTCCTTCGGTTTCACCAAATTCTCCTCCAGCTAGCCGTAACAGCTCCTGCAAGATCGAGACTGTAACAAAAAAAAAAAATCCGAAAAATGAGGTTGAAAGACAGCTTTGATTCTCCCTGCTCATGGTACCTATGCAAAAAATAAGAGAGGTTTTTGTTCTTAAAACATTTATGGAGAAAAACCTCTCTCTATTTTTAAAAATTCGTTTTCATTTGCCCATAATCGGCCTTGGAAGAAGACTGGTCAAAAAGCTGCGAAAGTGGTTTTTTCGGGGGCTGAGTGGTATTCCAGACCCCCCTTAGGTGGTAAGCGGTTTTTTTTTTTGGGGGGGGGTGGTCCACTAGCCTATGGGTATGACACCTTT
>ML782699.1:590179-632818 GCA_009831015.1 Picea engelmannii
GTCCGGAAAGTTTTATGGCCATTTGATTTATTTGTTGATGTGATGAATGTACGGGAGGTTTGGGTGGGAAAACTTAGGTTAGTGTTATTTTTTGTTTTTAATTTTTTGTTATTTGTTTTTTTTTAAATTATTTTTATTACATGTTTTGTTTACGTTTTTGTTTTGTTATTTTATGTTTGTTTTTTGTTATATTTTATATGTTTTATATTGTTTTGTGTTTTTATAATTTGTATTTGTTTTATTTAATGTTTGGTTTTTTATGTTTTTTTTTTATATGTTTTATATTGTTTTGTGTTTTTATAATTTGTATTTGTTTTATTTAATATTAATTAATAAAAACTAACCTAGTTACTAAACTAACTTAACTATTAATTAATTAATTGATTAATTAATCAATTATTAACTAGTTTAACTTAGTTTAACTACACTAAATTTATTGCTAACCTTTGTTAATCTATTACTCTTTTTTCCCTAAGTTTGGATTATGCAAATGTAGGGACGAAGATGGCGGGATAATGGAGGATGATGTCATGAGGTGATGGGGTATGTCAGAAAATTATGAATGGTAAGTGATGGGAGTTGGGACCAATAGATTCCTGCCACATAGAGATAGGGGCCCACTAGAAAAACATTCCATTCCGGACCCCCCCCCCCTTCTGTTAAAAACAGACCAGTTGGGGGGGTCCAGAATTCAATCTCAGTCATTAATGAAAGTGATGGTGCTTCAGCCATTCAGATGTGTGCCTTCGTTATCTCTGATTCTGGACCCCCCACCCACCATTAAAAATAGAACAGTTGAGGGGGTCCGTAATCCACTGTCATCCATTGATCTACGCGTTGCTAGATCGACCATCGATCTAAGCGCGTTCTTTATTCTCCAAGCGTGAATGTAGTATATGAGGAAAAACTTAGGCTTAATGAACTTTTTGAGGGTCTGGTGCACTGCTTCCCTTGATTTTGTCACCATGGGGTTAGGAAAAAACCACTCAGCATAAAAAATCATGAATTTTCTTTTTCCTTTCCTTTCCTTGAAACTAATTTGCAGAAATGAAATATTATTTTCAAGCCGAAATACACCCATAGTGAAAAAATTTCCAATCACCAGGTGATACTATAAATTATAGGGTTATAACAAAGTGCACTCATGGCCTTTTTTTATAGCACCTCTTTGAGGTATTGTGCAACCATCTTGTAGTGTGAAAAGAGGCTAATTAGGGAATTTTTAGGTCTTTGACCAACCACCCAGTCGAATCCAGTCAAGATTTTGGTGTCAAATCAACTTGGAAGTTGAAACAGAAGTGGGTGGGAGGCCAACCAATCTCATAAATGTGTCGTTCTTAGATGTGCGCATATTTTAGCGACCACAGTCGCACATCGGGCGCATGTGCATTTTTCCTGCATTTCTGGATTGCGCATTTGTGCGCGCACACTGTGTAGTCATAGTGCACTTTAATTTTATCACTGGTTGTATAGTTTTGGACCTTTTGGAAATTCTTTTGTGGTAATTTTGGTCCATGGATGACCTCATAACTGTTTGATGATGCTGGATTCTTTTAACCATTTGCGGACAAAATTTCAGTGATAACACTTAGTTCCCAGCAATCATAGTTTTAGGTCTCGGCAACGAAACCATTTGTTGGCACAGGGGCAGACCCAGGGTTCAACGCTACAACAACGCACCAACAAAACCCTAACTACCGACCCTTTCAGCAACACCTGTGAAGTAGATGAAGTCTCACCCGAGGTAGAGGCAGGGGTGGTTGTAGGACTCAAGTGTCTGCAACCTTAGCTGGGAAACAAATCTGTGATTATATTACTTAACAAAGCACTTAGCATCAACAGTTCATCAATATTCAACCAATAACTACTGCACATATAGAACAGAGCATCGTATCATTCACTTAGATCTGATGTATTTAAGTACTTTATCAAAACATGAAGGTCATATCCAACAAATCAAGCACTAAGAACTCTCGTATAGATTAGATCTAACATTATTACACATCATTAACACAAAGCATAAGAATATGTATCTATCTCTATCAAAGCACTTAGCAAAAAGAAGTTATAAACACATCAAGATAAGCACAAAGTGGAACAACACAATGTTTACGTGGTTCACCCCCACCCTGGAGCTACATCCACCAACTCTTCTTCTTTATTGTCTTCAAGTAATCAATTACAATCACAGAGCCTCAAAAACCCTCCTTCGCCTAGGATGGGAGATCTGCACAACTCGCTAGATCCTCCTTCCCCGGTAGATCTAAGCACATAGCCTTCTACAACCTCTTACAATGACTTTCACTCATCTCTGCAAGTCTCACAAAGTATGCATAGAGATCTTACAATCCTTCAATCACATAGATCCTAGCACTTAGCCATTCGTCCCTCTCTATATTGCCTAGACATCTATATATATTTATTACAAAATAGGCCTAAACATGGGTAAACCCATGGGCCGACATCCCATGCTCGTTACATAATCCCAAAAACCTAAAAAGGACCCAAAAAGGGGCTGAAATCCCATGATCTTTGCTTCTTCTTGCTCTCCTCCTTCAATAAGTTGTCGAAGTCCAAAATAGGTCAACATGACAAAGAATCTCCCAAAACTTGGTCAAGGGCCAACACGTACCCGTTGACAGATTGATATCTGTTGAGGATTGTTGCCTCATCTTAGTTGGTGTTAAGGGTGTAAGCCGAGTCTTGCATTATAGAGCTGGTGGTCTTGTAGAGTTGTACTCTATTCAGTTGTTGTTGATAACCCAAGGATTGTAGTTCGTAATAAAAATAAAATTGTATATACATCTTGTGTTCCTTGTGGTGTTGATTTGTTGATGATACATGTTTTTGATATATATTCACATTTAAATGATTATAAATGACAGCAATAAGTAATGAGTAAGTGGTGATTGTTGACTAATGAGTTTTTTGAAGGGGAATTTTTGGGAGAAATATCCCTACATTGTTCACCCCCCCCCCCTCAGTGTAGTCGGTGTGTCAAACAATTGGTATCGGAGCAGGCCTTCACTATAATCCTTAACAAGATTGAAGGAGATCCATAGACACACAAATGGATGATGAAGTTCCAATCCTTTATGAGGAAAACTATTCTACTTGGAGAATAGAGATGAGAGTGCATTTGAAGGAAATGGGAGCAAGTATTTGGAAGACAGCCATTGGTGGATTAGTTTCCTTGAAGAACAAGTCAAAGTTTGCAGCTCAAAGGGAAGGAAAGAAGAATGATGCATTGGCTCTCAAAACCATTCTTAGTGGACTCTCAAGCCCTATAAAAGAGAGCATGGGACAATGCACTTCCACCAAGGATCTATGGCTAAATCTAGAGGATACATATCAAAGCAAGAAGGAAAATATTGAAGACCACTCCATCAAGATCATTAAAGGTAAAGAATCTCCAAAAACTCTTGATTGCATTATTTCTAAATGTGATGATGTTGACAAAAAGGAATATCTTGAAGACATTTCAAATGAAGGTAAAGAATCTTCACAAACCCTTGATTGCAATAATTCAAAATGTGATGATGTTTAATTTTTCTCTACAAGTGAAGAAGAAAATCTAGAAATAGTTTGTATAGAATCAATTGATTGTTATGTCATGGAAGAAGTAGAAGACAAAATATTGGAGCTTAAACAGAAAGTTGAAAGAGGTCTATATGAATATAGCAATGACCACTATTATATAGACTATAGCTATCTTTCGGATAACACTAAAAAGTTTCTCAAGAAGAGTCAAAGGCACATCTTGAAGTTAAAGGAAATGCTCAAGGAAAAAAAGAGAGTAATAAGACTCAATTAGATGAAAAGGAAGAAGAGATCACAAGACTAAAAAATGAAAAATAAGATAAGAAGGTAGATGATGAGATCAGAAAAAATTTTGAAGTTATTGTCCATCTCAAGACCCAAATTGAAGAAGCGAAAAGGGTAGAGTAACTTGTAATATACCAAATATAAAAAGTATGCAGAACAAAAATAAAATGCTAGAAATGGCAGAATAATAGTAATATAACCAACATAATCTCCACAATAACACATAAATGATATAAGAACAACAACAGTAATAGCACTTTGATTCAGAAAGAAATGTTCATGGGCCTCTTCAAGGAGGCAACCTCCAGTCAAGCAACGCTCTGTTACAATAATCTCCCAGCTAGGATTTTCATACCCTCGACCCTAATTTATACTAAATATGTCTATCAAGAGAAGCATCTAGAGGAAGATCCTTCTAGAAGTGGAAACCTCTATTAGGTCTTCTTACATCCTCCTTATTCTATTTTATTGAAAGTCCTTATTAATATTGACCTTTATTACATCTGAATATATTTCTCTACCTATGTGCGGGTTAGGACCCTAACATGTCCGCCCCCTTAAAAACAACCTTGTCCTCAAGGCTTGAGATTTGGAAACTGCTGCAGAATGTTAGTTGGTTCCCAAGTGGCATCTGCTGGAGTTGTATCTTTCCACTGGACTAGCACTTTCTTGATGGTTCTCTGACACAGGCGACACTCACGCTGGTCCAAAACTGCTTCTGGTTGTATCCAAATGGATCCTTCTTCGGCTAACTTGGGAAGGTTAGTTTGAATTTGGCACCTAGTTCCAATCGCCTTCTTTAAGCATGAAACAAGAAAAACACGATGTAGCTTCGAATGACTGGACAGAGCTAACTGATAGGAGACTTGTCCCACACGCTTGAGAACTATATAAGGACCATAAAATTTGGGCACTAGCTTCTAACAATGCTCGGCCTTGAGGGAAGTTTTCTTGTATGATTGCAGTCACAGAAACACCTGATCCCCTTCTGCAAATTGACATTCAGATCGACCTTGATCGGCTTGTTGCTTCATGTGATTTTGTGCCATGAACAAGTTCTCTTTGAGGGTACAGAGAATATCCTCTCAAACTGTAAGTGTTTGGTCAACCGCCTGGACCTTCGAGGTACCCAGCAAGTATAAGAGAACTGAAGGTGGCTTTTGTCCATATACCGCTTCAAAAGGATTCATGCATGTAGTTGTATGGTAGGAAGTGTTGTACCACCATTCAGCTAGGGGTAACCATTGAGCCCACTGATTTTTCTTTTCAGAGGCAAAACACCTCAGATATGTTTCCAAACACTTGTTTACAACTTTCGTTTGACCATCAGTCTGGGGATGATAAGTTGTGTTGAGATGCAATTGGGTGCCCTGTAGCTTGAACAGTTATTGCCAAAATTTTCTTGTGAAAGTTGGGTCACGATCAGAAACAATAGAGTGCGGCATGCCATGAAGCTTGAAGACATGGTCCATGAAACTTTGAGCCACCATGGATGCAATAAATGGGTTTTGAAGAGAACATAAATGAGCATACTTGGAAAGGCGATCCACAACCACCATTATGACTAATTTATTTCCCGATTTGGGTAAGCCGGTAATAAATTCCATAGAGATATCCTTCCAAATAGCAGGTGGAATCGGAAGCGGTTGTTGTGTGCCTGGATATTCGACTGTTTCTCCCTTGTTTCATTGACACACATCACATTCAGCAACAAAATTACGGATGTCCTGTTTCATAACATCCCAGAAAAAATAATGTTTGACCCTGTCATAGGTTTTGTTGAACCTAGAGTGCCCTGTTGTGGGTGTATCATGAAGCTCAAAAAGTACCGTGGATTTAAGCTTTGATTGTTTACTTAATACAAATGCCCTTTGTATTGAAACTCATCCTAGAGCCACGAGTACCATGGGGGAGCTGGAGCATTGGTCTGCAATTGTTGGATCATATGCAAACTTTTGGGATCTTGTAGCCATTCCTGGTGAACAACTTGGAGGCAATCTGGTACAATGAAGGAAAGAGAAAAAAGGGATCCTTCTTCTTCATATTTTTGGGATAGTGCATCTTCCACCACATTTTCTTTTCCTTTCTTGTAAATGATCTCATAATCATATCCAAAGAGCTTAGTCACCCATTTTTGTTTCTCTGAGGAGGAAATGCATTGTTTCAGAAAGTACTTGAGGCTTTGATGGTCTGTCTTAATTTGGAAACATTGCCCCAAGAGATAAGGGTGCCATAGATCAACGACATCCAGAATAGCCAACATTTCCTTTTCATAGATGGGTTTTCCCAGATTCCTTTCAGATAGTTGCTTGCTGGTGAAGGCCAAAGGTCGACCCTCTTGCATAAGGACAACACTGATTCTTTTCCCTAAGGCATCACATTCCAACACAAAGTTCTTTGTGAAATCAGGAAGGGCCAGAACCGGAGTGGTGCACATGGCCATCTTCAAGTTTTGAAAATCTTGAGCAGTGGCTGGAGTCCAAGTGAAAGAGTTCTTTTTGAGGAGAGAAGTGAGAGGTGCTGCAATCTTTCCATAATTCTTAACAAACTTGCGATAATACCCTGTTAAGTCCAGAAATCCACACAAGCTTTTGAGAGTCTTTGGGTGTGGCTAGCCTTGCATAGCTTCAATATTTTTTGGATCCACCCTGATGCCATGCTTTCCAACCAGATGACCCAAGTATTCTACTTCTGAAGCACCAAAAGCACATTTAGACTATTTTAGGAAAAGTTGATGTTGAGAGAGTAGATGGAGAACTCGATCCACATGAGTAAGATGGTTTGTCCAGGTTTTTCTATAGATGAGGATATCATCAAAGAAAAATAAGACAAAATGACGGAGAAAGGGACGGAAGACATGATTCATGAGGCTTTGGAAGGTGGAGGGGGCATTACACAAGCCAAAGGGCATGACCAAAAACTCATAGTGGCCCTCATGAGTTCTAAAGGCCGTCTTGGGAATGTCAGCCTCTTTCATATGTATCTGGTGATAGCCTGAGAAAAGATCAAGTTTAGTAAAGAATTTGGCACCACTCAATTCATCCAGGAGGTCATCAATGATAGGAATGGGAAATTTGTCTTTAATGGTCAGTTTGTTGAGGGCATAGAAGTCAGGACACATTCTACAAGAACCTTATTTCTTTAGTACCATGACTATAGGAGAAGAGTAAGGGCTTGTACTAGGGTGGATAATGCCTGCATTAAGAAGTTGCTAAACCATTTTCTCAATTTCATTTTTTTGTGAAAAGGGGTGGTGATACGAACGGATATTGGGAGGAAGGCTTCCGAGTACAAGGGGAATGGAATGATCATGAACACCGCAGGAAGGAGGGAGTCCTTGGGGAGTGGAAAATACCATTTGATGTTTAGAAAGGAGGGCTTGGAGGTCTTGCGGCACCGGGGGTGTCTCTGTGGCTTGTATGGCATGGAGTTGGGAAATGACACCAGAAGGACCTTTTTTGAGTAGTTTTTCCATGTGATGGGAACTAATGACCACAAGTGAACTAGCAGTGATGCCTTGGAATTTATATTGGTGGCCTTCCTAGTCAAATTGCATGGTTAATTTATTAAAATCCATGAGAATGGGACCCAAAGTCCTTAGCTAGTCTGTACCTAACACAATGTCACAACCGCCCATGTCGATAGCAAACATATGGGATTTTAGGTGGTAGTCACTGATTTGGAGACGCACATTTTCACAATGCCCTCCACATTTCATGGAACCACCATTGGCAATCATGATTTGGAAATTGTTGACGTCATGGATGTAGCAATGAGTTTCTTGAGCAATGCAGCGATGAATAAAATTATGGGTGCTTCCACTATCAACCAGAATGATGACCTTCTAATTCTTGATGTAACCGATTAACTTGAGGGTTTGGGGAGTAGAGAAGTCAGTGAGAGCATTGAGGGAAATGACTGGTTCCACTTCGGGAGGATCTAAGGGAGGGGTTATGTCAGTGATTTTAGGTAACTCAGACACAAGGAGAGTTTCAACATCCTCTTCCAAAATATCCTTAGATATGGCCATAACATTTTGTTCCTTAAACTTGTGGCCTGGGAAATATTTGTCATCAAAATTATAACAAAGGCCTTTGAGTTGGCACTAAGCCATTTCATCCCTTGTCAATTTTTAGACCTTTAATGGGGTGGAGGGAGTAGTGGGATTAACTGGTTTAGGGTGAGGGATAAAGAAGGGTTTACGGTTTTGAGAGGATACAACCTGTTGTGCTTCTTTATCTCTTTTAGTAGCCTCCACCCAACTCCAAGGTCGATCCATGAGGACATGGACCCAAATCTCATCCTTGAGGCCACTGATAAAACACTCTTGAAAGAAAGCATCATTCATGCCCTCTGTTCGAAAAGCTAGGTGCTCAAAGGTAGCTATGAAGTCTTCTATTTTTCCTGATTGTTTCAACTTTGTCAAATGGCCCAAATGGTTGGTGTCAGTGTCAAAGCGTTCATAAATATCAGTCACAAATTGGGTCCAAGCAATATACCCTTGACAGGAAGTTTTTCTCCATTGCCACCATTGCCAACGTTCTTGATCTAGATGGAGAACACCATACCGGAGTTTGGCCAAGTCATATGTAATGTCGTATAAAGAGAAATAATGTTCCATTTGGGTTACCCAACCAGTGGGGTCCGAGCCATCAAATTTGGTCACATCCACCCGTAGAAGGCGTAGGTCACGTTGAAAGTGATGGTGCTGAAAGGTATGGGAATGGGAGGAATGTTCACCTTCAGTCTTTGGAGGTCCATCAGAGAAAGGGCCATCTGTAGGGATCTTCAGTTTGGTGTAGAGTGATGCAAAGATAGATTCAAGCTGGGTGGTCAATTTTTGTTTGACTTCCTCCATTGAGGACTGTGTGGTTGTATTGAAGGATGTATTGATGGAGGCAACATTGGCACTGAGTTGTTTCACTTCTTTTTGGGTCTCGAGGAGACCATATTGCAAGGTGTTGAAGCGAGCTTTCAGGTCTTGGCTATGGGTATGGGCCATGAGGATGGGTGAACTGAAAAGGGACGGGCAAGGTCAAATTTTTTTCCGAAACATGATATGGATGAATGTGATAAGGGAGAAGATATGAATCCAATGGAATAGGTCTCAAATAATGGTGAAAAAATTTCCAGACTTTTTTTTTTTTTTTTTTACACCTACGGAGTTATACTCTGGTCTGAAGAATACTTCAGTGATGAAATCCCCAAATGTTTAACCAGTAAGAAAAGTGTAGTGATTTGGCAACCTGAACATAGTTGCACGGCAACAGATCTTGTCTTTTTTAATTTGTTCATGTTTCTGTCCCCCAAGGGTTAGGTATTCAAGGGTTCTACAGACAAGGGTTTGCCCTGTCCTATAACTCTCTGATATATGTGCGGGGTCCAACAATAGTACTCAGCCCAATATCTCAGGGCACTAACTAAGGAGGATAGACTGTACCCTTATCCATACTACCTGAATACCCAGGTACTAGAGAGTATCTTCCCGAGTTTTGTTCTCGGTGGCACTATAGCAATCAGGCGGCTGATCGGTTTATCTAAAGAGGGCTTCAGGAAATCTAGGTCAATCCATACACAGGTGTTGTCTGAATCGCTACCACTCGAAGGGGTACCAACAAGGGTTACAAGGGTGGCCAACAGATGTGCGCTTAAGAACCACTTATATTTCCTGCATGTATGAATCCCTCAACCATGGGTTTATGCGCATAATGACAGATCTCTATGGCTTAAAGATGTTGGAATACGTCTCTACCCTGGAAAAAAATCCCATAATTTCTGCCAAGGAAAGTTCTCTGATACCACTTGTAATATACCAGATATAAAAAGTATGTAGAACAGAAATAAAATGCTAGATATGGAAGAATAATAGTAATATAACCAGCATAATCTCCACAATAACATAGAAGTGATATAAGAACAACAACAGTAATAACACTTTGATTCAGGAAGAAATGTTCACGGGCCTCTTTGAGGGGGAAACCTTCAGTCGAGCAACACTCTGTTACAATAATCTCCCAGCTAGGTTTTTCATACCCTCGACCCTTATTTATACTAAATATTTATATCGAGAGAAGCATCTAGAGGAAGATCCTTCTAGAAGTGGAATATTCTATTAGGTCTTCTTACATCCGCCTTATTCTATTTTATTGAAAGGCCTTATTAATATTGACCTTTATTACATCCAAATATATTTCTCTACTTATATGTGGGTTAGGACCCTAGAAAAACTATTGAGGAATCAAATAAATGAAAAGGAAGAGTCATCTCATAAGTTAGAATCTAAAGTTGTTGATTTAGAGAAGTCAAACAAATTCTTGAATAGCTCACAAATCTTGAATGAGATCTTGGAAAGTCAAAGATCATTAAATGATAAATCAGGTCTTGGATATAAGAGAGAAGCTACACATGCTGAAGAAAGCACCTCAAAGAAGCATGAGGTAAGTCCCTCACTCTCAAAGGATGAAGACAATGTTGAAAATCAACCATCTACACAAGGCAAAGAAAATTTCAAAATAACAAAGCAAGGAAGACATCAATAATCCATATTTACACCTCAAAAGGGATGGACACCAAAGAAAAGGTATGAAAGTGTTTTTCATGGTCAATGTTATTCATGTAATGAATATGGTCACAAAGATTTGGAATGTAGATCTTATGCAAGGAGATATAATGGAAGATTTCATAAAACCATAAGGTGTTGGAGATGTGATCAAGTAGGACACATTGTTTTTCACTGTCATAGCATGAGATGCTACAGCTGTAGTGGATTTGGACACAAATCCCAGGATTGCTGGAACATAAGAAGAAATTCCATGATGAGGACTTCATATAGCATGTCTAGAAGAAGGAATGAAGTTAGGAAGGGAGACATCTTTGAAAATATGGAAGCTCAGAGCTCAAGTTCTGAGAAGAAGGGACACCTTCATAAGTGGGTGAAGAAGACTGAACAACCAGAGAAAAATCAAAGCCTTAAGGGAGGCTCAAGTGTTTCATCTAATGAAGCATGCATGAGTGACAGTGGTAATAGTCACATACATATGCATACTAGCCTTTAATAGGTCACTTACATACATGAGTTGTCTGTGCAACATGCCACGTATATGTGGTAAAGACTTGGGAAAAAGGGCAATGCACATGGGTTGCAGCTTGATGTAATAGTATAACTCTGTGTTGCAGGGTCTGACATAGTTTGTTTTAGGTTCTGACATTGTTTGTTGCAGGTTTTCATGATTACATATTGGATTATTTAAGGTGATGATATAAAATGAAAGGCTATCTTGGATGCATAGAACTAACCCATGAGTATGTATTGAGGCATTTTTTGTTGAAGAACAATGTTGGTTATGACAATGATGTTATGGTACCTTGGTTATGTGATATATCCTGATGATTCTAGCTAGATATGTCATTTATCTATTGAAGCACACCACTAGTACATGTATTGTTGAATGCTTAGTATTGGTTGTAGTGAATGGAGGATTGAGGCTTATCTATTGGGGTACATGGCTAGTACATATTTGAGTTTCATTGATATATCTTATGATGTATTATTAGAAGCATGTTTTGATGCATGCATTTGGAATATGGTTGGACTACATATTGGGACATGTAGTTGGTGAGTTGATGAGGTGATCATGTTGTACATCATTGATGAGTCATAGCTTGATCTATAGTTAATGCATGATTGGTACACTTCTAGTACATTGGTAGAGGCACCTACTAGAAGTTTGATTGGCACATGTTTTATGGTGGATTTGGCATACATGTATGAGGATTTATTTTATTGTGGTATTGGTGCATGGTTGATGTACACGTTTGGTACACTCATAGATGGTATATATTTGGATGATAGTACTTGGATAAAAGTAAACCATTGGTAGATTCACATGGTTGGCATGTTGATGGAGGCATATGATTGGTATACTATTGGCACATGTTTTGGTACATGTTGTATTTGTTCATTCATTGACATATATTTTTCTTCATGATGTTTGGTATGGCATGAGTTTGATGCATGGACAGGTCCAAGGATCATCATGTGGTAGCATATTGTTAATATTGTAGAAACGATAGGGGGAGACATACCCATAGGGGGATTAATTATTCTTCCCATGATTCTAGGAGGAGATATTTATTAGATGCATACTTGGTAAAATAGCCCTATATTTGAAGAAAGAGATCATAGGCATAATTCTACGGGGAGAGATGGTCACAGGGGAAGTATGAGCGATGTATATTCAACATTACATCAGAGTGATATCCCTTATTCAAAAGGGGAGAGATTATTTAGAGGAAGATCAAAGGAATTCAAGTAGGTGGAGAAACCCCAAGGAGAGTTCAAGCTGAGGGAGCAACCCCAAGAGGAGAATGACCCTTTTCCATTGATGTCAAAGGGGGAGAGATAGTCACATTGATGTGATTGATGATTATTGATGTGGAGAGATAGTAACATTGATGTGATTGATGAATATTGATGTAGAGCATGCCTTGTCTACATGTTGACATCAATGATTGGTGTTGACATCAATTTGGTATTTCCATCAATGCCAAAGGGGGAGATGGTTGGATCATGTTGTCATTGATTCCAAAGGTTTAATTAATTGATGTCAAAGGATTGATGTCAAGGGATTGATTGATGCTAAAGGATGATTTATTGATTGATGTCAAGGGATTGATTGATGCCAAAGGATGATTGATTGATTGATGTCAAGGAATTGGTTGATGCCAAAGGATGATTGAATGATGTCAAAGGTCAAAGGTTTGATGTAAAATGGTTGATGTTGATTGATGTCAAATATGTTGATTGATGTAAAGATGAATTATTATTGTCTTATCATGGTTGATAAGGTGTACAAATGGATGAAATCCAAAGTGGTCCCCTTATGATGAAATCCCTCACGGGAAGATGCTTTACAGTTGAGTTATCCGAGAAGTATGGTTAGATAACCCATGATTATATGTGGAATAATGAGATGAAGATAGGTGAATTTTTCAGTGGAACTATCCTAGATGGATAGTGCTTGTCATGCCATTTCCGGTGGTATGTGGAATGTCACATAAATCCTCATGGTTTGAGAGGTATAGCCTTACAAAGTTGGAGGACCCTCATATGTAGGCTTGAAGCCCCAAAAGGTCAAAGAAGTCAAAGAATATTGCAAAGAAGAAAATATTATTTAAATGGTAAAGAAAAGTGACAAAGTCAAGGAGGAACATTTAAATAGAGAAATTTCTAATTATGGAAAGTGGTTAACCTTAAAATAGGTTAAGTAACCTAGAAGTGGGTTAAGTGACCTAGGAGATGCTTCTAAGGAAGATACTTGGAAAGTATAAATAAGAGGCAAGGGTATCTTGTGTAAATGTGTCTCTTGTGTATCTCTTGAGCATGTATTGAAGATCTATTCTGAGAGAGAAAGTGCATAAAGGATCTCATGGACGCATCAAAGTTTCGTTAAGTCTGAGATCATGACGAAAAAAGTTTTGGAAGTTCAAAAACCCTAGTTTTGAGGTGTACATGGGTTGTAGTGAGCCAGGGTGCGTACATACATGAGATGAATGTGGACAAGGTGTGTACAGTGGATTAAGTCATGAAGACTTGTGGTTGAACTGATGATAGGCTCTTGAAGACTGAAGAAAGTTCCAGATCTTCATTCTATGGGCTCAGATCTACCATATAAATTTTTGTATGGTTACATTTTTGTCTTGATGGATACTCTTGCTTGTTGTGTGGTGAATGCTTAAGGAGTTCTTGGTATGGTTGTTGTGATGTTTTTTGTGTTGGTTGATGGAGTGAGAAACACTCTTATGATTCAGTACTGATATGATAACTATAGTATACTGGTTGCTTATACTTGATGAGTAGTATTGATATTGAATGGTTGAGAAGCATGAGTACGTTGTTGGAGAGATTGGATGTGTTTTGATGGGTCACATTAGACAGTGAAATATAGAAGAGAATGTGATTGAATGTTGTGTGATGAAAAGAAAACCCTAGTTTCTTAGAAGTGATATGTAGGTTGTAGTATAGACTGGTCGCATACATACGCGAGTTATACTACTAGTATGGAGCATACATACACATGTTGCACTACTGAAAGGTCGTGTACCAGTTGAAATATTTATATCTGTTGAGGATTGTCACCTCATCTCAGTTGGTGTTGAGGGTGTAAGTTTATTCTTGAATTATAGAGTTGGTGTTCTTGTAGAGTTGTACTCTATTCAGTTATTGTTGATAACCCAAGGATTGTAGTCCGTAATAAAAAGAAAATTGTACATACATCTTGTGTTCCTTCTGTTCCTTGTGGTGATGATTTGTTGATGATATATTGTTGATATATGTTGCTAATATATATTCACATTTTACTGATTATAAATGACATCAATAAGTAATGAGTAAATTGTGATTGTTGACTAATGATTTTTGTGAAGGGAAAGTTTTGGGAAAAAGATCCTTACATTGTTCACCCCCCCCCCTCTCAGTGTATTCAGTGTGTTCAACACTATTCAGGTTTGTTTGAACTTGTGAAACCCCATGACTAAAAGACCTTAACATCTGAATTAATAATCAGTAGCCAAACACTGCACCTAACACGCTCAGGTTCAGTGTCAGAAAGAATTCAAGCAAGTAAAGGAACCACTCGGAGAACAACAGTTGTCGAGCATAGATCCTCATCGGCATCGAAAGAAGGAATTTTTGGTTTGCATAGTTTTTCGCATAAAGGTTCTAGAGATAACTGATCCCCTTCAACATCAGTGAAATACAAGGAGGACAGACATTAGCAAAGAACGAAAAGAAATCGTCGATAGCTAACGCCTGACATAATTTATCGGGATCAGGGAAAATCCAGAAGGATCGCAAAAAACATTTTGACAACAATAAATTTATCCCCAATCATCGATCCTCGATGCATTTTTGGAATTGAGACTTTTCCAAGGGAGAAAATCTGAGGGAACTTGGGTAGGTTTATCATCGATCACCGATCCTTAACACTTTTTCGGCATCGACCAGCTAAGATTTTGCTTTAGAATGAATAGCTTAAGAGAAGTCTCGACTCTGATTAATATGAGCGAATTAAGTTACTGGCCTCAAATGCCACATGTATTTACCAGGTAGGAGGGTCATACGGTCTAGTTCTATCCTGAGTCATTACTAATTCCCTAGGCCCTAGTCACACCTCTGAGTCAGGTTTTCCACATCATCATTGTACGATAAGATTGTTCAGTGTTGGAGCTTTTGCAAGAGGATATTAATGAAGTTTTTCATAGCATAATCCTGACCCCCAATTCACCCACTGAAAGAGCGACACGATGGGATTTTTTCATCGTTAGATACGATCGGATTTTGGACATTTAAGGAGCTAATTAATACCCAATCCCGCATTAGTTTCTACCTTGTGCGCCAATAAAAAAAAAATTAAAATCACCAATAGACCACTTCACCACCTGTGCCTCTGTCGTCGACCCACAATGAATTTAAGTTCTAAATATTAGGTGACATATTTATTGAAATTTCACTCATAACTCGAATTGAATGGCTGATGTGACACGGTAATATTTTCCCTATTTAAAATCTCTTGAACTATTGTGAACAAATTCATTCTACGCATAAGAGAATTCTAGAGCATCTGAAGGAGCAAAATGAGCAACTTGAAGACTGTATCGACCTCGTGACTATAAAAAACCAGGTTTAACAAGCTTTAGAGGTATGTATCCAATTCTGTCAATTCGTTGGTTATGATTTATATGTGTTCGTCTAGTCTTTTGCACCGTCTCTAAACTCTGCTCAAGTTGCAGGAACAATGCCGTCGAGAAATTCAACCACCAGATGCTCGTCGAGAGAAGAAAATCTAAAAGAACCATAAATAGGTGAAGGTTATTCTTTAGGGACCATGAGGCAATTGGAGTACGTCCCTAGGCCAGAGCCTGTCGTCAAGACAACAACAAAGAAATTTTCCATCCAGCCTTCTGCCTTTGGCGGTACAGAGGCAAGCATCAGATCCAAGGTAGTGCTCCCATAGTGGGGGGATCTCTTCAATGGGATTAAAATATAATAATACCCGGAGTATATCCCACATAGCCACCCATACATAAGGGCGCTCAATGACCAGGTGTTCTTGAACATCCGATGGTCATATTTACACATGGTGGCAAGAAGAACCCCAACTTCCCCCTACATAAAGGTCCTGAAGTGGCTCATAGACCACACGAATGAGAATAAATGTTTTATTAACGATGAGAATGGTGGGTGCATCAAATGTTTCCCCTCGATAGAGGTCCATAAAAACTACAAGGTCAGGGACTCAGAGGAGTGGCTCAACATGGACTTCATGGTGAAGTTCTATGAACTCCATGACACCAGTCGATTGATGGCCTCATGGTGGAGGGAATATAAGAAATTCACCAATCGAAGCAGTGGATGGTACAATACAATTAACCTGAGAGAGCCATACATATATTTTATGGCTCTCATCTACCATCTATATGGAGAGAAGGATTGCTCCAAGTTTTCATAAGCTTGGATGCCTTTGGAATATATAGTTGCAATCATCGGGTGCAGCTTCAACTGGGGAGAAATAATATCCAAACAACTAAGCATATGTGTGCAACAGGATTAGATGTCAAAGGAAGGAGAGGCACCAACTTTCTACATGGCCTCGTACCTACTCGATGTCATGTGCACTAGTAACGTCTTCGCCGACATGAATATGAGTTGGCATGTTGCAAAGCTCCCGGTCCATGGCTACTTCAGCATGCTATGGGAAAAAAGGTACAAGAAATCTAACTCCCTTATCTGTGATGAATTCATCGCCCATATTTATTTTATTCTTTTTAAGAAGGAATGCCCAAGGCTATCAACGGTAGCCAAGAAAATGATATTCAATATAGGCCATTGGTACTTGGACAAATGCACCACCTACATCAGAGTGTTCAGGGCCACCAGATCACCACATCTCCTACCAACTCATGTCCCAGACTGGGTCTCCGTGGGAGAAATTTCTTATCAGACCATCTTCTATGTATACAACGCCACCCTGGTCAAAGAAAAGAAATGAGCTTTCATACCCTACGGTTTCCATGTAGGTTTCTATTTGGTAAAGGATACGACTCAAGACAAACAAGAAGGGTTGAGCCAAATCGAATTCAGGTTCTTGACAGGCTGTTCCGCAAGCATGATCGAAAGGGCCTGGTCCTGCAAGTTCAACATGCTTCACAAGTGTCATCCTGCTAGTTGTATTCTCTTGATAAGTTCAAGGATGAATTATTCACAGAGAACGCCTAGGACTAGGACGAGGTGGTGCAAAGGATGGTCGACCCGAAAAATGACCAGGTTCAAGGACATGACCATGGATGAACATGCAACAACAATAGAGTAGTCGGCTTAAGAGGCCCTCAAAGGAAGGGAAGAAATTAGAACAACAAGGGCAACAGAGGTGCAAAGAATAGAATTTTTGTTTACACCAGAGGCATAGACAAGGGGATTTCTCCTAATGGAATAGTCACAAAGAGTCGTTGAGAAGTTGCAGAACAACTTAGATATCATAGATATGATGAGGGTTCCTATCAAAAACCAAATCGAAATATAGGAAGGACCAAGCAACCCAGATCCGATACAAATTCGAGAAACCACAGGGTCAGATAACCGTGAAGTTTCAACGCCACAGGTCAAATCACCAGGGGGAATTTCAGCTCAACCTAAGATAGTGAGAAAATCAAGGAGAGAAAGTGCACCAAACCCATTACATGACTTAATAACAATCTATGATGATGAGAAGAGTTCGAAGGCTTCCCTAGTGACTCAGGTATAGATTATAGAGGAAAAGGAACCCAAGAAAGTATCTTCCCCACCTCTCAATGCTCCAATTCAAAGCCTTCCACAGAGTGAACAAGAGGTCGAAAGTGTCTTAGATACTAAGCTACTCGATGCACCGGGGACCCAAGTGGACAGCCCGAAGGATGAGCTAGGATTGAGTGAACAAGAAGGAGGAATTCTACAACTGGAAATCAACATCTTGACAACCAATTATCAGGTAAGTACCGAGCCTTCCCCTGATTCATCAATCTTGGCCAATACTTTACCTCCCTATGAGAAACAACCAAAGGCCAAACTTTCGGGACAAACATAAGAGGTTCAAGAACCCATCCTGGAAAAACTACTCGGTACTTACTTGATGAATCGGGGGAAGGCTCGGTTCTTACTTGATAATTGGTTTTCGAGAGCATAAAATCCCCGAACCCGTGGATGAGGTCACCAATATACAAGCCATCACCTATGACCGAAAGAGGAAATCCATCATGAAGAGAACCACCAAAAAGAGGAGGCTTACTCTGGACAACTCCATCCTCATCACCACAAAGGAAAAATTGATTAGCACGGAACATGCCAAGACGTATGAGCTTATCGGTGTAGGGATGGCAATCATAGATGCCACCTTAGATAGAGAGAGTAAATATGAAGAGGATTTGGTCTTTGTGCTGAAGAATTTGGATCATCTAATCCATTTGGTGAAATATTATCAGGACTCCACACAGGCCACGATGTTCTTGAGAAGCGAATTCCAGGATGCCTATAGTAAATTCATGAATGAGTGGTACCTTTTCACTACAGGGATAACCGATTTCGAAGAAGACACTCTTATGGTGCTAGAAACGTGAAAGGACATGAAAATATGGTATGACAAAACCCACCAAGCAGTGGAAAGTATCGATTACATCAGTGTGGTTCAACAGGGCCGAGACGTTTAAGAGCATGACATTCAGTTACTAAGGGAAAACAATATTGACCACATAAGGAATTCGATGGAATAATGGGTGAAAATGGCCTACGAACCTCATCAGGAGATCCAAGAGAAATGGCTCGATTGCGAAAGGAGTTGGACCAATATCAATTGGGTGATGAGAGACATCGACCTCCTAGAATTCGACACACCCGAGGACTTTGTCGACTTTCATGACATAGTCAAACTACATACAGAACAAGAATCATTGTGGACTGTAGAGATAGCAAAGGTGGCGAGCATGGTGCCATTTCAAGTGCAACAGTTCATGGAGAACCCAATCAAGGATTGAACAATGTTACAACAGTTAAGTGTTAAAGTAGTCAAGTATCGGGCACGGGCAGTAGAGATAAAGGAGATCCTTTCGGCCCCAATGGACCAACACAAATTCTCGTATGTCAACACATGCGAAGAACTTTTCGTCAAATGGTCAAAGTATGAGAAGAGTCATCCACTCAAGTGAAACCATTTGATAACTCTTAGAAGATTGATAATTGAAAGCGCCATGTGGCGATGTTTTGTTTACTTAGCTTTCACTTTTGATAGTTATTTTTAGTTAATAATTTGTTATAAATAATAGCATTGACCTGTTAGAAAGGGTTGATGGTTTTTGCAAAGACCCTCATTTTTTTATTTGTAAAGAACTATTTCGGAGCTACCTTAATTGAGAAGTCTTGTTTAGGACCAAAGACAAGTTTTTGTTTTTCATCAAAAGCGTGTGTGATTGGATTTAAGGAAGAATTATTTCTGACTTTATCTCATGAATGGATGTTGTAATGAGTAAGAGCCTCTGAATCTATTTATAAGTTATCTAATTCAATATTTTTATAGTTCTTGTCTCTAATGATGGAAAGTAAGTCATTGTGTTAATGTGTGATTAATGATTAGATCTAAGGGAACTATTTGTCTTGTCGTTGTTTATTGCATGTATGTTTTCTTCTGATAATTGCATCTCAGTCAATAATTGGAACACCAACAGGTTAATGTATTAGTACTAGGCTTGTTGTAGGTATAAGAATCATTGTCTGCATGATGGAGTGTGGGGGTTATCCCGAGCTCATCCTTCTTCAGTAGTTATGACTTTTCCCCCTTTGTTACCTAGTTGGTTTATACCAGCACATATCTTATATCAGACCCAACTATAAGATAAAAAACACAAAAAGAGAACATTCAAACTGAAGGAGGATTTTTCGTGAGAATATATCCTGTAAATCACTACGTAAAGCCCATCGATTAATTGGTCGGATCACATAGATCTGGAGAACCATTCCACCATTAAATGATACATAGTCTAATTGGGCCTCAGTGGCGGGTTTGGTTCCTACTATTGAGTTAAAGGGATTTAGGACCCCTCAACAGGTCCATCTCATACCCCGGTCTTCATAGTTATCAACAAGGTAATATTGTTCCTTGACCACATCCAAAAAAAAATCCCAAGTGGGCTCGGCCCCATATATTCCAGATTCCTTTATGAAATTTTTCTCACAATAATTTCCCCACCAATGTTTGACATGAGGGAGAGCGTTCAAGAGTGCGAAGGTGATGTTTTCCCTATCGAAAAAATTGTGAAAAGAGAAATAACCTTCTAGTAGATTTAACCATTTTTCTAGGGCATGTAAATCTATTTGACCTTCAAATACGGGAATATCAAATTTAACTTGTACCTTGAAGGGAAAAGTTCCTCCAAAGTGGCTGCTTGATGAATATTCACATGTTTCTATCGGAAGGCATTGAAGGATGTGGGAAAAATTCTCCATCATTTCGTCCCTCTATCGTGAGAGAGGTTTCACAATAAACAGGTTAATAGATTCTTCTGGTCCATCATTTTTATTTTTTTCCTCCATGAAGGGTTTCTTGGGAATGCGAGAGAGATTTTCCTCAAGAGAGAGAAGCTCGAGACCCAACTTGTTATACTTGGACCTCGTCGGGGACATGCACTGAAAAACAATCAAGAGAAGCCTGCTCTGATACCATTGATCAGGATTATTTTCAGAACGAAATGAAAAATGGTATATTACAATGAAATACACATAAATATTTCCAGAAACAAAGAAATACAACAATACATGATTTCTATTAATGAAATAAATGTACAGAGACTGTAAAAATATAGAGTGCAAGACTCGCTAGAATGGTGGCAACTTTATCTCTTAGAAGAGATGTGATGGATACACCCATTCACAAGAATATGAATACAATGAGGCTCTAAATCCATTTTTACAATAACAATGAAAAAACCCTAGAATCCAAAAACCTAACATTAGGAGATGAAGCACCAAAAGTCACGTGGGCCCTGTTGGGGTAAGTTAGTACATCAACTTCTCGGGGTCGTAACTTTTGCATACGATCTCCGTTTTAGGCATATAATAGCTTGTTGGAAAGGTATTTTCGAGAAATACAAATTATGTTGTCAAAATTTTACTCCATAAATAGTATGACTGTGGAAAGCCCCAAAAAATGTTGTCAAGGGCCACAAAACGGCCCCAGAAGTACAGAAAGATGTACTGAGATGAAAAATGTCAAAATAGGTCGGTTGGACTAGATGGGCAGCCACGAATATCTACCTGGATGCTATGTAGGGATTCAAGACTACATAAAAAGTGCATAATGTTAGGGTCCTAACCCGCATATAGGTAGAACAATATATTCGGATGTAATAAAGGTCAATATTAATAAGTGCTTTCAATAAAACAGAATAAGTCGAATGTAAGAAGACCTAATAGAAGCTTTTTCTTCTAGAAGGATTTTCCTCTAGATGCTTCTTTCGATAGAAATATTTAGTATAAATAGGAGTCGAGGGTATCAGAACCCTATCTTGGATATTATTGTAATAGATCTCTTCTCAACTGGAAGTTGCCCCCTCGAAGAGGCCTGTGAACATTACTTTCAGAATCAAGGTGATATTTATGTTGTTATTCTTATATCATTTCAGTGCTATTGTGGTGATTGTTCTGGTTATATTGTTGTTATTCTTCCATTTCTAGAATTTAATTTATGTTCTGCATAATTTTTATATCTAGTATATTACAAGTGGTATCAGAGCACTTTCCTCGACAGAAAGTGTGGGTTAATTTTTTTTTCCAGGGTAAAGACGTATTCTGATGTCTTTAAGCCACAGAGATCTTTCATGACACACATAAACCCACGATTGAGGGATTCATACACGCTGGAAATACAAGTGGTACTTAAGCTCACATCCGTTGGCCACCCTTGTAACCCATGTTGGTACCCCTTCGATTGGTAGCGCATCAGACAACACATGTGTATGGATCGACCTATATTACCTAAAGCCCTCTTTAGATAAACTGATCAGTCGCCTGACTGCTATAGTGCCACCAAGAACAACACTCGAGAAGATACTCTCTAGTACCTAGGTAGTCGGGTAGTATGGCTAAGGGTACAGTCTATCCTCCTTAGTTAATGCCCTGAGATATTGGGCCGAGTACTATTGTTGGACCCCGCACGTATATCAGAGAGTTGTAGCACAGGGAAAACCCTTGTCTGTAGAACCCTTGAATACCTAACCCTTATGGAAAGAAACATTAACAAATTAAAACATACAAGATCTCTTGTTGTGGAACTTTGTTCAGGTTGCCAAATAACTACACATTTCTTCCTGGTTAAGCATTTGGGCATTTCATTACTGCAATATTCTTCAGACCGGAGTATAACTCTACAGGTATTAAAAAAAAAATAGTCTGGAAATTTTTGCACCATTATTTGAGACCTATTCCATTGGATTAATCTCTTCACCCTTATCACATTCATGCATATCATTTTTCAGCAAAATTTTTAAACCTACCCGCCCCATTTCAGTTTCCTCGTCATCATGGCCCATATCCGTAGCCAAGACCTGGAAGCTCGCTTCAATACCTTTCAATCTAATTTCACCGAGACCCAACAAGAAGTGAAACATTGATGCAGCCCTCAATGGAGGAAATCAAACAAGACCTAAATACCCATATTGAATCTATCATTTTGATGCTCTGCACCAAGATGCATATCCCTACAGATAACCCTTTATCTGACCCACCTTCAGATACTAAAGCTGAACATTCCTCTAACTTTCAACACCATCACTTTCAAGTTACCTATGCCTTCTGTGGGTGGATGTGACCAAATTTGATGGCTCAAATCCCACTGGTTGGGTAGCCCAAATGGAACATTATTTCTCTTTATACAATGTTACATATGACTTGGCCAAACTCCAGTATGGTGTTCTCCATCTAGATCAAGAATGTTGGCAATGGTGGAGTTGGAGAAAAACTTCCCATCAAGGGTATATTGCTTGGACACAATTTGTGGCAGAGATTTATGAACGCTTTGACACTGTGTTACACATTATTTTGGTCATTCTAATGATGATATCACAGACATGTGTTTAGGATCCCAACATGACTTTTTCCTGAGAAGAGAAACTTCTTTCCTCCTCTACAAAGCTTCTTTTTTGAAAGGGTCCGTAGGATGCCCATACTACACAGTGTGGAAATCCATCATTTCCATAGGCTTCCCTATAGCTGGCCCGCAGGATTTCCGTAGGCATCTATATAGGCAGGGTGCGGTGGTGTTCCAAAGCTAAAAGAGGAAAGAGGTTTCATGAAATTTCTAGAAGGGGAATCTTCTAGAATGTAAGGTGACATCCGTATGGTTGCGATCCTACTAGTTTCTCTGATTTGGTGGGATCATCCTCATCCTTTCAACCACTTCACCTTATTCTATATAATCATGGGCTTCTCATGGAAAATGTTAAGTACATTTCACCAAGATCAAGTAGAGAATTGGTGAGAGAATAGGCTGAAGATTGTGTGAAGAATCATATTCTTAGTGATGCTTGAGGCCTCCATTCATCCATCAATATTTTGTGGATCATCTTCATGTGAATTTCAGAGCAAGTGTATGTGTGTGTTAGGACAAAGGAACACTAAAAAGGAACTTGCAACTTCAAGGCAATTCGATTGTATCTTTCACTTTTCATTAATATAATACAGTGACACGTCTCTTTCCCATAAAATGATTAGTATTTTATTACATGATTCCTTGATCACATGTTTAGGTTGTCATTGATTTCTACTATTATTGCTTTCATGTAGGTTGGTTTGTGTTATCGCAGATCTGATTCTACAAGAGTACTGGAATGAAGCAGGGACAACAAAGATATAAGGAAGAGATTCATAAGGTATGTTATCTATTCCTCTTTGGATAGTAAACTCAATGATTGAAACTTAGGGAAAGCGTCTTGTTCCGTCTTGATTTGTTCTAGATCCAGGTGGATCTAGGGGGATCAATTCATGTCCGTATCTATCAATTTACCCAATAAAAAAATTGGAGACTCCGTTGGGGAGCATGGATACAGTATTGTAGCCGTGGATTATTTCCCTAAATGGGCCGAGGCGATGCCTACATTTGACAACACTGGAAAAACTTCAACACTTTTCATTTTCAATCAAATCATTGCACGATTTGGAATCCCACAGTCTATCGTCATTGATCATGGTAGCCACTTTCAGAACTTCATGATGTCTGATCTTACAAAAAAATTGGGTCTTCGACATGAAAAATCAACCCCCTACTATCCTCAGGCTAATGGCCAATTCGAAGAAATCAACGAGGTTCTTATCACCATGCTTTAACGGATTACAGGAATTCACAAAAAAAGCTGGCACACAACATTTTTCTCAGCATTATGGGCCTATTGGAAGTCCGTGAAGTCTGCCATGGAGTTTAAACCTTTCCAATTAGTGTATGGTATAGAATCTATCCTATCGATTGAATGTGAAATTCCATTGTTAAAACTAGTCGTTGAAATTCTCCCAAACACCTCTGTTGAAGAAGAACGCATGTTGTATCTGATGCAATTAAATGAAGCCCATCAAGATGCCACCCTAGTTATTGAAACCCATAAGAAACGCGTCAAGGCCCAATACGACAAACATGTCAAGCCACCTGTTTTCTCTGAGGGTGATCTAGTTCTCCTTTATGAAAAAGATTGTGATTTGCTAGGTGCTAGAAAATTTGAAGCTATGTGGCAAGGCCCTTATATCGTCAAATGAGTGTTGGAGAAGGAAGCTTATGAGTTAGTAGATTATGATGGAATTCCTTTGAGTGAACCCAAAAATGGGATTTACTTGAAGAAGTACTATTCTTAGGCTATCTTGGCATGAGTGCTTGTATTTTACTATATCATATTGTTATGTGCTACCTTTGTGCGTTTTTCTCATTATTCGTTTTCTACCCTCGACTGCTTATCTTGCGTTGTTCTTGGTTTTCAGATGTCGGAGTTTTCGTTACCCTACCTTGGCTTCGCTGATGGTTCTAGTCATAGAACTCATGACCTATATTCTGCTGCATGGGAAATCTATTCATCAACAAATGAACTTATCAGTCTACATGGTGTTTGCCTCAGTCGTGCAACCAATAATATAGCAGAGTATAGCGTCGTTCTCGAATTGTTGATTGATATTATCTTACTTGGGATTCCTCGTCTGGTTATGTGACTTGATTCGAAGCTAGTGGTGCTACAGTTAAGTAATGTCTATGCTATTCGAAGTCCTACTTTGTTACGGGTATATTTACGAATTCACCTCTTGGAACGTTATTTTAATTATATCGAGTATCAACACATTCCTAGATGTCTAAATACATTAACTGATGCATTAGCTAATTATGCATTAGATAGACATCTGGGACATTTATAAATCCAATCACACATAACATGTATTATACAAAACAAAATAATCCAGTAGAATCCTCATGTATATATATATAACGATCAAAACATTTTTACAAAAAGATTGTTTTTTGTCCGAAGACCAAAATATCAAAAATGAAGTGCATAGCTTCTACAGAAATTCCATCATGGATGTTTATCTCGGTAACACACTACTAATTGTGCTACCCTATGGAGCAATCATCTCAATGGACCAGCCATGCCTACGGTATGGTGCTGGAAACGCCTCGGGACCTCGTCGATGGACATATCTGGGATCCCTGCAGTCAAACCCTCTAGATTTTGTTCGATTTCTTCGTAGTCATCTACATCCCATCCTATGACTACTGTCACTTCCCCTCACCTCTGGATAGGGGATGTACCCAGAGGCCTGAATGGCCCTACATATGCATGGTCGAGATGTTTTGGTTATTTATTGGATTGAAAAACATATAAAAACATTTAATATTTTGAAAACATTTACAAAAACATTATAAAAGCAAAAATTCTTTCTCACCTAGTTCCCCCCACTGAGAACCCTCAGGTAACACTAAGTCAAGATCATTGCGGAAATCCAGCCCAACAAATGCATATTCATTGATCATCAATATCTAAGGCTCCAACCAATCAAAAAATGTGTCATTATATCTAATAATAGGGCCTGCCACGTGTCGGAACATGAGATCACACCACTGCTTCATCCGCAGATCTCATGGCGTTGGTATATTCCAATCTACCTGTAAGAGAAAGTGATGGAATCTTTCTAGGAAGAAATATACCAAAATGGATCCATACCCAAACTGTTTTAGATCCCCGTTCTTTCTCTTCTTCAACTGGCTCTTCATGCTATGGAGAAACCCATCATACCAATTGAACACACAAGGTTCTGTGCATTCTATCGTATACTGAAAATAGATCTGCAAATCCATGTGTGGAGAAGCACTCCCTTCCATCCATGAAATGGTGAATAATATGGTTCTCAAGTTCAAATAGCGAACCCCTCTGATAGCCACCTTACCCTTGCATCGTTCGGCTCCAGGTTCACAATAGAGTCTAATGTATTCACTCATCGGTAAACCCCCACCTGGACCTCCTATTCAGGTCACTTGCACCCCACAATGAGACATCCATTTCAAGAAGTAAATGTATTTGATGTCCAAATAGAGAACATGAAGACCCACATGGAATACTTGTTGGTCCACATCTCACATTCGGACCAAATATTCCAACAGTCTCAACTGGGCTCTCATGCCCTGGATCTTGAAGAATTTTAATAGACCACATTGTCTTAGGGAATTTATGGTTCTCGGATCATTCAAATCCATTGCATCATCATATTCATCCTCTCTTTCTCTCCACTCCAACATTTTTTCAATCAAGATACCTGCATGGGAATGGAAAGAAGGGAGTTAGCACCTTCAATTATCATAATTTGAAATTCTTTTTGGTCCACCATATCTTTTTCTTTAGGGTTTTTTGTTGTCGCTACTGGGCCTTGGTTACAGAGAAGGGTTTCCGCATGTGAACCGTCAGGCACCTGCATAAATCTTTGATTTCTGTAGGCCCCGATTTAGGGCACCTGCGGCGGCCCTAGCGCGCACCCATGGTCCAAATATTCACCCCAAAATTCATCTTTTAACCGATTAAAATGAATTTTAAACCATTAGAAAGGAAGAGGAAGAGGCACTTACTATTTTCACGTAAGCCATTCGTTGAATGATCGCTCATGATCTACACAATCAAGCGTCGAAATATGAGGTGAAAAAGGGCTTTTGGACAAAGTTTTTGATCAAATACGAATGAAATAGTGAAAATGAGCTCTTACCTCTATTTATATCATTTTTTACTTTTTCTAAATATATTTTATATTATTTAAATATATTTTCTCAAAAACCTAATGGTCTTGTGAGTGTTGTTTCTTGCAGATGAGTAGGCTAGGGTTCCGAACAATGGAGTACAGACACTTTTTGCGATTTGTTTGTCTTTTCCATCGCATGTACAATTATTTTTTAGGGTTTTTTTAGAAAAACCTCGAGCTTAGTCTTTGTTTGTTCTCATGCTCAAAAAACGATGAGAACGTAACCGAGTATAATTTTGTCATATTTTCGTACTCATCATGGTAACATGAAAATAACAAAACTTGCAGAGTAATATTTAAGCTCTTTTCGCACTCCTTAAAAACTAAAAGATCGTCGAGGGACCTTGTTCTTTTCACACTCGTAAAAGTATTTGAATAAAATGTTCGACGGGAGATAATTTATCACTTTTTCGGTCCTGTCAAACTACTTTACGAAAAAGGAATAGAGAGAGTTCTCTTTTAAGTGTTTTTCCAAACTCTATAAACATGAAAAACCTTTGATTTTTCTATCTTTGGACTTGTTAAACAAACATCGATAGACCCATATGGGACCAAACCACTCCTTCCTAGGGTTCGTTAAAAATACTATGAGGGACTCATCTGAAGGATGAGCTTACATCAACAAGCATATGTTATCCTCTTCAAGCTTGCGTAAAAATAAAGAGGTACTCGCCAAAAATGGTGAGGGGAAATTTGGGAAAGAGATGTATCTCTATATTTGTGTTAATGGTAGTAAGTGTCTCTCTTGAACATGGCACCCCCTTTATCATTTGAATCTAGGCTGGGAAATCCATTTTCCTCTCATCTGACTTTCTGCATGTTCATATCGTGGGTCATCTTTGGGTCAATGCTGCCAAGCCTAGTGTCGTGCCATCCATATCTTCAAGAGAAGTTCAAACAAGCCATCTATTGAGTCGGCCATCTGCAATTGTTCATTCCTATCATGTCGGCCTTCCTTGTGTCCATTCCAAATCATTTTTCTACTTTTCTTTACACTAAATCTGTTACATGTTTCGTGTCATTTGATGGGGGATACATCAAGTCCCTCCTGTGATGAGTCTTTTCCTTTCGACTTTAGCTCATTATCCAGGAACAAGACTTAGAAACTATTTAGTGCCTTGGATCCTGCATGCCTCAATGGTAGGTTTCTTCGCTTTTGAAAGTGGATTTACATCATTGATCCCTGATCAAAATATTCCATCGAGTGTTCGACCTCAACTCATTTATTCTCACTCATTAGATTGTACTATCATACCTTGGGGGTCATTGACATCAATGGTTATCTCCCTTGCACTTGTTAACAGTTTTCATTAATGACCAGTAATCAAGTGGTTTCTGACCATGTTCGACTTTAGAACTTGTATTCACATGGATAGATTCATACTAACGGACGACGGGATTGAAGACCCCGGACCTCATAATTTTTTATCCAGGTTGTGATGGAGTATTTATGGTTTGAGTTGGCACATAGATCCACTTTGTATATCTCGTGGCTATGTCTGTATCTGATTTTTCAAATACATAGATCCACAGTGTATTCCTAGTGGCTATGTAGAATCTTGATGGCATGGATCCATAGTGTATAATTGGTGGCCATGACTTACATTTATGATTTCAATCATTTATAATTTGAACATGGGAATGCCTATTTCAGACATGGTGTAATATTATGCGGATGCTTGATTGTTTGTAGTTTCCTAATTGGTGTGCTCCTCGTTCCCGACACACACACTCATTTTTACAAAGCATTTCGGCTATCACGAGTTATAGCCTCATACTTTGGGGGGAATTCTATTACACATTATTTTGGCCATTCTAATGATGATATCATAGACATATGTTCAGGCTCCCAACATGACTTTTTCTTGAGAAGAGCAACTTCTTTCCTCCTCTACAAAGATGCTTTTTAGAAAGGGTCCGTGGGATTCCCATACTACACAGTGCAGAAATCTATCATTTCCACAGGCTTCCCTATAGTTGGCCCGTGGATTTCCGCAGGATGCTATATAGGCAAGGTGCAGCAGCATTCCAAAGCTAAAAGAGGAAATAGGTTTCATGAAGTTTTTAGAAGGGGAATCTTCTAGAATGTGAGGTGGCATCCATATGGTTGTGATCCTACTATTTTCTCTAATTTGGTGGGATCATCCTCATCCTTTCAATAACTTCACCTTCTCCTATATAATCATGGGCTTCTCATGGAAAATTTTAAGCACAATTGACCAAGATCAAGCAGAGAAATGGTGAGAGAATAGGTTGAATATTGCGTGAAGAATCCTATTCTTAGTGATGCTTGAGGCCTCCATTCATCCATCAAGATTTTGTGGATCATCTTCATGTGAATTTCGGAGCAAGTGTATGTGTGTGTTAGGATGAAGGACCACTAAAAGGGAACTTGCAACTTCAAGACAATTCGATTGTATCTTTCACTTTTCATTAATATAATACAGTGACACATCTCTTTCCCATAAAATGATTAGTATTTTATTACATGATTCCTTGATCACATGTTTAGGTTTTCGTTGAGTTCTACTATTATGGCTTTCACGTCGGTTGGTTTTTTTTAATCGCAGATCTAATTCTACAAGAGCATTGGAGTGAAGCAGGGACAACAAATATATAAGGAAGCGATTCATAAGGTATGTTATCTATTCCTCTTTGGATAGTAAACTCAATGATTGCAACTTAGGGAAAGTGTCTTGTTCCGTCTCGATTTATTATAGATCCAGGTGGATCTAGGGGGATCATTTCATGTTTGCATCTACTGATTTACCCAATAACACACTGACACCAACCATTTGGGCCATTTGAAAAAGTTGAAACAATCAAGAACAGTGGAAGACTTTATAGCTTCTTTTGAGCGCCTGGCTTTTCGAACAAAGGGCATGTCTGATGCTTTTTTATAAGAGTGTTTTATCAGTGGCCTCAAGGATGAGATTTGGACCCATGTCCTCATGGATCAGCCTCAGAGTTGGGTGGAGGCTACTAAAAGAGATAAATAAGAACAATAGTTTGTATCTTCTCAAAACTGTAAAACCTTCTTTATCCCTCGCACTAAACCAGTAAATCCCACTACTCCCTCCACTCCACTAAAGATCCAAAAATTGACTAGAGCTGAAATAGATGAACGCCAAATCAAAGGCCTTTGTTATAATTGTGATGAAAAATATTTCCCGGGCCACAAGTGTAAGGAACAAAATATTTTTATGGCCATCTCAAAGGATATTTTGGAAGAGGATTTTGAAACTCCCCTTGTGTCTGAGTCACCTAAAACCACTAACATAACCCCTCCCTCAGATCCTCCCGAAGTAGAACTGGGCATTTCCCTAAATGCTCTCACTGGCTTCTCTGCTCCCCAAACCCTCAAGCTCATCGGTTCAATCAAGCATAGGAAGGTCATAATTATGGTTGATTGTGGAAGCACCCATAATTTTATTCATCATCGCATTGCCCAAGAAACTCATTGCTACATCCATGTCCTCAATAATTTCCAAATCATGATTGCCAATGGTGGCTCCATGAAATATGGAGGGCATTGTGAAAATGTGTGTCTCCAAATTGGTGACTACCACCTCAAATCTCATATGTTTGCTATCAACATGGGTGGTTGTGACATTGTGTTGGGTGAAAATTGGCCAAGGATGTTGGGTCCCATTCTCATGGATTTTAAGGAATTAACCATGCAATTCGACCAAGAGGGCCAACAATATAAGTTCCAAGGCATAATCATCGGTTCACCTGAGATCATTAGTTCCCATCGCATGGAAAAGCTGCTCAAAAAAGGTCATTCTAGTGTTATTTCCCAACTCCATGTCATACAAGCAACATAAACACCCTCGGTGCCGCAAGACCTCCAATCCATCCTTTCTGTAACATCCCCCATGTTTATTCTGGATCCTAGGGTGGCGAGGTTATCCATCCACTAACCACCTTGCAACTTCTGGCCATCTTACGGCCCTCACGATTTCGCGAGTTCTCCACAGAGAATTTTGACCGTCCAACTCTTCTTCTCAAGGACTTCTGGCCAATGACTTGGTACCCTCCTTGTGAACCTTCATCTACTTGATCCAACACTTATGGTCCGAAGTTCTCTCTCTCCCTGTGGCCATATACCACATCGGCTGCAGTTTTATAATACCGCTACACCTCCTGAGCTTTGTAACATGGTCAAGTAGTCCGTTGACACTCAAAAAAAATTTGAGGTCTGAAATTAGTCCTCCAGACACAATTTATTCTCAAATCCTAGGTCCAAAGACCACTTATCTGGCCCATCCAGGCTCAACGTTGAAACTATGATCTGATACCATATTGTAACATCCCCAACCCACCAACCCTCTTACTGGGAAATGCTACCATGCAGAACATTCTCATACTTATATATATATATATAACATGCATATTAAACCTAATTAACATATTTAACTAAACAACTCAGAGTAAGCACAGGATTACTGCTAATTCGCATCATCAAGGACATTAACAATAATTCATATGCACAATAGAATATGTGATAACATATAAGAATCACAGGCATGCAAAACAAAATATTATGCACAAACTGATACTTATCTTTGAAACTGAATTAATTCCACCAACTGCATGAAGACCTTCCATGAAACTCCCAGCCTTAGACCACTTTGCTCATCACTCTCAGCAGTAGGTCACCCCCAAGCTAGGACTAAGATCCACCGGATAGGGAATCCTAGGCTAGGCAAGGTCAACGGGAAGACACACAGTTACAGAGGAAGGATTCTCTCCCAGGAATCACTTATGCCCACTACTCACAGACCCTCATTCCCCACATGCCTGTCCCACCCCAGGAGTATACACCTTCACTATCACCCGGACAGTCCTTTGGCTGCTAACCTCCCTTGCCTTGGGCTTCAGCAATAGACTGGATCGGAAGTCTCTGAGCTCTGTGGCAGCTACATGACCCCTTCCAAGAGTTCTCACTTCCTCCGTGCACTCTCTCACTTGGAGAGAGTCGCTCACAATATTGGCAACCTGCCTCTTCAACCGCAACCACCTCCCTGACCTGGAGAGAGTGTTACACACAGGCCAGACAACTTGTTTCTTTCAACTCAATTTCCAACACAGTCGTGCAACCATGAGGCTCCACATGAACATACAATGGTTCGCAAGACACATGCAGTCAAGCACTATGCGACCACAACTGTCCACTAGAAACACAGACACGGGCTTCCCAAAACTGGTGACAGACAGATGCTACAGCATAACAAGGCTCAACAATTATGGGGAATCCAGTTTTCCCCAACCAAAAATATAGGACAGACTCACGGCTCAGGTTTTGGGGATGCTTGAGGGTGTAGAGAGATCCCACACAGAGACTTAATGATTCAAGTAAGGATTCCCTAGAACAAACACCGAAACATAGGTCGATCAGAAGTGGGATGTGCTAATGTACAAACTCCCGAAGCCCGAAATCACAAAATTCGGAAGAGCCAAAGTAGTGGGTCGAGTTGATGTCACTTTGATGGATGTGGACCCATGGGATCTGTGCCATGTGCCAGTGGGCCCCAAAGGAAAATAAGACACAGTAGGCCCGGCCGGTGTCACCTGAGGTAACAGGACCTTCTTAAGTACACCGCATGTCACCACTATGGTTGGTGACAACTGTTCTATGGGCCTGGAGGCTAGAAAGGTCGAAAGTTCAAAAGTTGGGAGTTGGAGAGGGAAGTGAGTGTGGGAGCCTACAAGTCTGAAACCCCGAAACTCTGAGTCCTGAAATACCGAAAACTTTGATGAAGGAAAGACCACAGTGGATTTTAGCCTTTGGAGGATGAGTAAACATGGACCGTTGATCCACCCAATTTCATGAATTCAGTAATCGGAACTCCAGGAGATAGTTGTGTGTGCCTTAAAACTTTCTGAAGGCCGAAAATCCGGGTAGAACCTAGTGGTCTAGCATTTGGTCATGACCCTTGATCACATGGGTTAGGGACTAAGAAAGAGGGGGTTATCATTCAAAAGTTACAGAGCCAAGAAGATCTTGGAAAATTCATGAAATCAAAACATTTTCTTAAATCAGATTGGTTTTGAATGTGTGGATTTTGTTAAGAAGAGATGGCCTGACAAATTTTAGTTGTCTGCACATTGTGATTGCATAAGTTTTACGAGTGCCAGAACTGATTAGAATTTCCACAGAGTGCAAAGAAATGGAAGAGACACATAATGCTTCCAATTCATAAAATGAAGCTCAGAAGAGGTAGCGTAGAACTTTTGCATGCAGAATGTGCATATCAAGGGAAAGGAGTGCATTCAGAGGGAACTTGTTTTAAGTTCGAAGGACTCAAGGAGACGAGTGTAGAATGTTCCAGGAGGGCACCAGAAAGTCTTTTGGAAAACACACAAGGGTCAAGTCCCTTTGAGACTGAGTAAGCTAAATCGTAGGGAGAAACAATGCAAGTTCGCATGAAGAGCACAAGTGTGCGCTAGGGTGAAGTTAAAATTTCATTAACAGAAGCTCAAGAGGGAAAACACCATCGAAGCCTTCGAAATATTTGAAATCCTTCAAGTTAGGGAGGAAGTCAAGTCTAGAAGAATTGATGCCAAGATATTTGGAAAGAAGTCATTGAGAACCTGAACGGACAGTAGGAATCCTTGGAGGGAGAAGTGTCGATAGCCATGTTTCATTAGATCAAAATAAACTGTGAGTAGGATAACGTTGAGAGTCATTCAACACTCGAAAACTCAGGAGAGGTAGCAAACCGTCGATCTCAAGGAAGATCGAACCGTTGATTCTTTTCATCTGGAAATCGAAAATCGGGAGTTGGAAGAACTTAGGAAGTTTCTCTCGAAAATCCTGAAATGAAAACATTTGATTTGCGAGGAGAGATATAGACCATTGAATCATGGCGAGTGTGAGTTTTTGATCTGATGCACTTGAATTTTGTGAAGTCGAAAGTTGGAAAGGGGAAGAGAACTGTTTTCTGATTTCGCGAACCGCGAAGTCCCGATTCACGAGAAAGGATCCAGATAGTTGGATTATGAGGAGATGTGAGTCATTGGATCTGACTCACATGGATTTTGGAAAACTAGAGATTGGAAGAAAAGAGGGGAACTTCTTTTCAAAACCCTGAAACGCGAATTGTCAATTTGTGAGGAATTGATTTGGACTGTCGAACCCGGAAAGTTGCGGACCATTGATCTGAGGCGAACGGGGTTCAGGAGTTTGGAACTTGGGAGAAAGGAGGAGAGCTAATCCTCAAAGTTCACCAAGGGTAAATTCCCATAGCACTCGGAAGTTGGGCCCCAGGTCCTAGCTAGAGGTCATGCCAGTGGAAGTTAAGAGAAGAGCTAGCATGCGCTAGACTCTTATTTTGGATTTCGGGGATAGAGAGAGTCGAGGGTGACTCATATCGAAACACTCGGTATGAGAAATCTCTAAACAAATTTTGAATAGGTACGTAGCCATAGCCAGTGGTCACGTAGAGGAATCTTGTACCCGCCGCTAGATCGCGTGGGTAAGGTTTCATGCAAGGCCTATGGATTTGTTTCGTGGAGGTTCTAGTAAGGACCCAAAGAGCTTCTCCAGCTCTGAGAGATGAAGATCCATTGACCAGGAGGTTAGCAGACCCCAATGAGGTGGGGGCACTACATCGAAAGTGCTAAGGGCAGGAATAATCATGCACAGTGATTACAGTGGAGAGCACAAGAAGATTCAGGAATTCGGGAAAAATTGTAGACTTCTGGGATCAACAAGGAAAAGTTTTATAGGGAGAAAGAAGTTGTTGCAATTTCTGTGGAAACAAGTATGTTATGACTTGATTGGGTCAGTCAAAGGAAAGAATGCTTGCATGTTTGCAAGTGTTGTTGGTGATGTTGTTGCATGCATATGCATAGAATGATGAGTCGTTCTAGTTTAGTAATTGTTGGGTAATTGTGATTGAATTGCTAATTGTAGGGAATTCTAAGACCACTGCATAAGATTTTGTACTTATTGCAATTGAATTATGATGTACAGGAAATACTGACAAATTGTTGGAAATATGCAAGATGAAGTATTGCAGGAAAATCGTATGTAATTTGGTGCATGTGGAAAATCACAAGGATGGTTGCATTAATAATATGGCAACAACCAAGATGAATTATGAAACAGAATTTCATGTTTTGAAAAAAAATAAAAAATGAATTCCTTTTTGAACTAAGTTGGAGTTCCTAAATGAATTATTTTATGTTTTCTCATGATAACTGTATGTGGGTGATGCAGATGAGATGATGTTGATAAAATTTAGAATGTTGACTACAAAGAGTAGCTCGGGAAGATGTTGATTGGAGACCTCTGAGGGTAGTTGGAACTCCTCGAGCCATGGTGCTCTGAGACTTCCGGTCTGGCCTGTTGTTGAAGCCCAAGGAAAGGGAGGTGTAGTAGCCGATGGACTGTATGACAGTAAAGGTGTACACTCCTAGGGTGGGACAGGCATGTGGGGAATGAGAGACCATTGGTTGGAGTGCTGCTGAGGTTTGGTACCTTGGCCTAGACCATGTGGATAAGGATTGTGGACCATGGATATCTTGGGAAGCCATTTCCCTGATGGATTCATAGCCCTACTCAAGGGTGGAAGGTCTTCTCAATCAAAAGGTAAGTACAATTCTCTATTTATTGTATGTTGTGTATGTTGTATACAGGTTATAATGATATTAAAATTGTCTTTATATACATATATATACATTGCATATATGCTTTCATTACTACATCCATGACTGTACATAATGTGTTTCAGATTTCACTACTTAAGAAATATATATACATGATGCTAATCATGTAATCAATTGGAATGTGATTCAGGTGGAGCAAGAAGGTGTCTTGCAAGTGCATACGGTGTGCATATTGGACCGAAAGAGCAAACAACTTCTAATTGAGCCATAGGGCTTGTAAAGGTCCAGTGGACCTAGTACGGTCCTAAGGACGTGACATGGGAGCATGAGGATGCTATGTGGGAAGAATACCTATATATTTTTGAAGATTTTAGAAATCTTGTTGATGTTGTGTAAAGAGTTGCACTGAGAACAGTGAAAAAATAAGGGGAGGGGATTGTAATATCCCCCTATAGAGCCCCAATTGTAATTATGAATTGTAAACATATTTGATAGGTTGCTGAGCCAATTTATAATCAGCTAAGAGGCTTATGTGGTGATTAGGCCAGAGAGCCTAGGATGCTAAGGCCATGAGCCTGTTTTGTATATGTAATTATGAAAAAAATCATTAATAAAAATATGCACATTGATGTGTCCAAACTGACCATGAAGAAAGAGTGATGGGGGACTAATCTTCCACAAAATGGGTAAGGGAGAGGGGGCTGAGAGGTAGGAAGAGGGGATAATCTTGAGGGCTTAAGTCCTTAAGAATAATATTTTATTATTATTCCAAAACCATGTGAAATTTGTGTTTTATCCTAAGTCCTCTGAAGGACAAGTGACTCCAAGGGGGAGGAGCGTGCTTCATGGATGACATGTGTCAGCCCAAGCACATGCAATTTAACCCAGGAAATGAGCAATGTTGAGGGTTCGACCTCCCATTCTCCATCCTCCGTCTGAATTCGCGGGTGTCCATGATCGACCTTTGTTTCGGTGTTTTTTCTAGGGAATCCTTACTTGAACCGTTAAGTCTCTGTGTGGGATCTCTGTACACCCTCATGCATCCCCGAAACCTGAGTCGTGAGTCTGTCCTGTATTGTTGGTTGGGGAAAACCGAATGCCTTGTAATTGTTGAGCCTTGTTATGTTGTAACATCTGTCTGTCACAGGTTTTTGGAAGCCCGTGTCTGTGTTTCCAGTGGACTATTGTGGTTGCACAGTGCTTGACTACATATGGCTTGTGGACCATTGTGTGTTCGTGTGGAGCCTCGTGGTTGCCCAATTGTGTTGGAAATCGAGTTGAAGGAAACAGGTTGTCTAGCCTGTGTGTAACACTCTCTCCAAGTGAGGGAGGTGGTTACGGTTGAAGAGGCAGGTTGCCAATCCTGTGAGTGACTCTCTCCAAGTGAGAGAGTGCACGGAGGAAGTGAGAAATCCTGGAAGGGGTCATGTAGTTGCCACAGAGCTCAGAGACTTCTGGTCTGGTCTATTGTTGAAGCCCAAGGTAAGGGAGGTTAACACTCGAAGGACTGTTTGGGTAACAGTGAAGGTGTATACTCCTGGGGTGGGACAGGCATGTGGGGAATGAGGGTCTGTGAGCAGTGGGCATAAGTGACTCCTGGGAGAGAATCCTTCCTCTGTAATTGTGTGTCTTCCCGTTGACCTTGCCTATCCTAGGAT
This sequence comes from Picea engelmannii, assembly GCA_009831015.1. NCBI lineage: Eukaryota > Viridiplantae > Streptophyta > Pinopsida > Pinales > Pinaceae > Picea > Picea engelmannii. The sequence goes on from ML782699.1 coordinate 627,614, forward strand.
TCCTTGTCCAGTGGAGCTTAGTCCCAGCTCAGGGGTGACCTACTGCTGAGAGTGATGAGCAGCGTGGTCTAAGGCTGGGAGGTTCATGGAAGGTCTGCATGTAGTTGGTGGAATTACTACAGTTTCAAAGATAAGTATCAGTTTGTGCTTAATATTATGTTTTGCATGCCTGTGATGCTTATATGTTATCACGTATTCTGTTGTGCATATGAATTATTGTTAATGTTCTTGATGATGCAAATTAGCAGTAATCATGTGCTTACTCTGAGTTGTTTAGTTAAATCTATTAATTAGGTTTAATATGCATGTTTTATATATATAAGTATGAGAATGTTCTGTGTGGTAGCATTTCCTGGTAAGAGGGTTGGTGGGCTAGGGATGTTACACTTTCTAAACATCAAGTGGTCTTTTCTACTCCCTAGGGACTCCCTCCTTCCCATGGTGTTCATGATCATTCCATTCCCCTTGTACCAGGAAGCCTTCCTCCCAATATTTGTCTGTATCGTCACCCATTTTCCCAAAAAAATGAAATTGAGAAAATGGTCCAGGAACTCTTCAACACAGGCATTATTCTCCCTAGTACGAGCCCCTATTATTCTCCTGTGGTCATGGTCCTGAAGAAATAAGGTTCTTGGAGAATGTGTCTTGACTTCTGTGCCCTCAAAAAACTTACCATTAAAGACAAATTTCCCATCCCTGTGATTGATGACCTCTTGGATGAATTGAGTGGCACCCAGTTCTTTACTAAACTCAATCTTCATTCTGGCTTCCACCAGATATGTATGAAAGAGGCATACATTCCCAAGATTCCCTTTACAACTCATGAAGGCCACTATGAGTTTTTGGTCATGCCCTTTGGCTTATGTAATGCCCCCTCCACCTTCCAAAGCCTCATGAATAATGTCTTTTGTCCTTTTCTTTGTCATTTTGTATTAGTTTTCTTTGATGATATCCTCATCTATAGAAAAATGTAGACCGACCATCTTGCCCATGTGGATCGAGTTCTCCATCTACTCTCTCAGCACCAACATTTCCTAAAACAATCTAAATGTGCTTTTGGCACCTCAGAAGTCGAGTACTTGGGTCATCTAGTTGGCAATTGGGTCATCTGGTTAGCAAGGACGACGTCAGGGTGGATCCTAAAAAGATTGAAGCTATGCAAGACTGGCCTCACCCAAAGACTCTCAAAATCTTGCATGGATTTTTGGGCTTAACAGGTTATTATCGCAAGTTTTTTAAGAATTATGGAAAGATTGCAGCACCTCTCACTGCACTCTTAAAAAAGAACTCTTTCACTTGGACTCCAACCACAACTCAATCTTTTCAAACCTTGAAGATGGCCATGTGCACCACTCCATCCCTAGCCCTTCCTGATTTCACAAAGACCTTTGACTTGGAATGTGATGCTTCAAGGAAATGAATCAGTGTTGTCCTTATGCAAGAGGGTCAGCCTTTGGCCTTTACCAGCAAGAAACCGTCTGAAAGAAATCTGGGCAAATCAATCTATGAAAAGGAAATCTTGGCTATTATGCATGTTGTTGATCTATGGCACCCTTATCTATTAGGGCAACGCTTCCAAATTAACAGAGACCATCAAATCCTCAAGTATTTTTTGGAACAATGCATTTCCTCCCCGGAGCAACAAAAATGGGTGACCAAGATCTTTGGATATGATTATGAGATCATTTACAAAAAGGGGAAAGACAATGTGGTTGCAGATGCACTTTCCCAAAAGTATGAAGATGATGGATCCCTTTTTTCTCTTTCCTTCATTGTACCAAATTGGCTCCAATTCATCCACTAGGAATGGCTACACGATCCCAAAATTTCACAGTTGATCCAACAATTGCAGTCCAATGCTCCAACTTCCCTAGGGTACTCTTGGCTCCATGATGAGCTTCGATACAAAGGTCATTTTTATTTAAGAAAACAATCCAAACATAAATCCACGGTACTTTCTGAGCTTCATGGTACACCCACAGTTGGGCACTCCATGTTTACCAAAACCTATGATAGGGTCAAATGATCTTTCTTTTGGGATGGCATGAAACAAGAAATTCGTAATTTTGTAGCTGAATGTGATGTGTGTCAACACAATAAGGGAAAACAGTCAAATCTCCGACCACACTACAACCGCTTCTGATTCCACCTATTATTTAGAGGAATATCTCTATGGATTTTACTACAGGCTTACCCAAATCAGGAAATAAATTAGTCATCATGGTGGTTGTTGATCGTATTTCCAAGTATGCTCATTTATGTGCTCTTCAACACCCATTTACAACATCCATGGTGGCTCAATTTTTCATGGATCAGGTCTTCAAGCTTCATGGCATGTCACATTCTATTGTTTATGATCGCGACCCAACTTTCACCAGCAATTTTTGGCAAGAATTGTTCAAGCTACAAGGCACCCAATTGCATCTCAACATAGCTTATCATCCCTAGACTTATGGTCAAACAAAAGTTATCAATAAGTGTTTGGAAACATATTTGAGGTGTTTTGCCTTAGAAAAGAAAAATCAGTGGGATCAATGGTTACCCCTAGTTGAATGGTGGTACAACACTTCATACCACACAACTACACGCATGACTCCTTTTGAAGTGGTATATGGACAAAAGCCACCTTCAGTTCTCTCATACTTACCTGGTGTTTCGAAGGTCGAGGCGGTTGACCAAACACTTACAATTCGAGAGGCTATTCTTCGTACCCTAAAAGAGAATTTGGTCATGGCACAAAATCACATGAAGAAACAAGCAGATCAACGTCAATCTGAACATCAATTTGCAGAAGGGGATCAGGTGTTTCTTCGACTGCAACCTTACAAGAAAAATTCGCTCAAGACCAAGCATTTTAAGAAGCTAGAACCCAAATTCTATGGTCCTTATACAGTTCTCAAGTGTGTGGGACAGGTGGCCTATCAGTTAGATTTGCCCAGTCATTCTAAGCTACATCTTGTTTTTCATGTTTCATGCTTAAAGAAGGTGATTGGAACTAAGTGTCGAATTCAAACCAACCTTCCCGAGTTAGACGAAGAAGGATCCATTTGGCTACAACCACAAGCAGTTTTGGACCAGCGTGAGCGTCGCCTGCATCAGAGAACCATCAAGGAAGTGCTAGTCCAATGGAAAGATACAACTACAACAGATGCCACTTAGGAACCAACTACCATTCTGCAGCAATTTCCACATCTCAAGCCTTGAGGACAAGGTTTTTTTTAAGGGGGCGGACATGTTAGGGTCCTAACCTGCACATAGGTAGAACAATATATTCAGATGTAATAAAGGTCAATATTAATAAGGCCTTTCAATAAAATAGAATAAGTTGAATGTAAGAAGACCTAATAGAATCTTTCGCTTATAGAAGGATCTTCCTCTAGATGTTTCTTTCGATAAACATATTTAGTATAAATAGGAGTCAGGGGTATGAGAACCCTAGCTTGGATATTATTGTAATAAAGCTTTGCTCAACTAGAGGTTGCCCCCTCGAAGAGGCCCGTGAACATTGCTTTCAGATTCAAAGTGTTATTTATGTTTTTATTCTTATATCATTTTAGTGCTATTGTGGTGATTGTTCTGGTTATATTGTTGTTATTCTGTCATTTCTAGCATTTTATTTATGTTTTGCATACATTTTATATCTGGTATATTACACAGAACCCATAATTACAAAGAAGTGTCCCCATTACAGAGAAACGTGTTGAACTGGAAACTGTCAAGATGAACCATTTGAAATTTGGAACAGGTGGGTGGCCATCAATATCCACCTAAATCATATGTGGTGGTGTAAAATATTTTTCATGATCCATAAGAACTAGAAGCTTCCTTTTAATCCTATTATATTTATTTCACTATCCATACAAAGCTTTAGGCCTTAATATCCCTTCTTGGTGTGAAATACATCTTAATTGAACCAATATCCCACTTATAGACTAAAGACCCCCTTTCAAGGGTCCATGTCATAATTCTTCACTATATGTGAGTTGGTTCAAAGGGTGATTCATAGCCATATTCATTTTGCATTGGTACAAGAGAAGCAACTTTTAGGGAGTAAAACACATAATTATTATCTTTTAGAAAACCATTTTATCTAAATGTGATTTTTGTATTCAACATAATGTAGATGCAATATGGAATGTATGCACATTAATAATGCAAACACATTTTCTAAACACACTCATTTTGGATAATGTTTTGTGTGTTCTTTGATTGGTATATTCAAGAGCTCTAAGGCTATATAAACATAACACCTTCACCTTTTTAGATAGCATTTACTGGTTTTCTATAACTAGAACATAAAAACATTTTTGATTAAATTCATTCACCCTTTTAAGACTATCAACCTTTTAGAAGTGCTCTACAACACTTTCTTCTTTAGTAAAAAAAACCATGAAAATTAATATAATTACAATGACAAGTCCTTAGATCTGGTTGAGAAAACACAAATTATCACCTACTTTAGCGCACCTTTAACATGCAATTGAACTTATAATTCTAACCAATTCTTCTTATGCTTTGAAATCAAAACAGTTTAAAAAAAAAACATGCTGTATTCCTAGTAAAACCAATGAAAAAAATATATAGATACAATGCATGTACCTATTTTATTGATTATTAGTTGGATTCCATTTGTTATATATTATTAATAGCACAATTTGTTACATAAAAATATATAGAAGAAAGTTCTCTGCCCTCATTGAAACACCTTAAATAAGAGTTATATATACTTAATGCAACGGGCAAGTATATATGGACAGAAAATTATATATTTTTAATACAACGGTGAAGTATAAATGAACAGAAAATCCAATGTTTTAATGAACGCAGATACCTATAGCTAGGATATTATTAACACAATTTGTGTAACCACCTGTCACTGATTACTTTTACTTCTGGATACAGATGAAGATTGAGATCTTCTATGGAACCATCCAATGTAAAGAAATGCCAACTAAATTTAGAAAATCCTGTCCCATATACCCAACTTTTATCGAGAGGTGGTGGCTCAAATGTTTCCGGTTCTGGAAGGCGAATTTCATGCAGCATATTATCACTGTGAAAAATGGCCATAAAATGTTTTAATGAACGCACATACTTAGGACAATCTTTCTGAACCCATTCCTTGATCTCCTTAAAACTGTTGCCTAATATAATAATCTTATTCAAATTGGTAGTCGTCCAGTTTGCGATCAATACATTGTGAAC
>ML782699.1:634298-651095 GCA_009831015.1 Picea engelmannii
ACTGCTACTAAGGCTTCCAACAAAAATTCAGAAATGTGAATGCCTCCTAGTCTATGTCTCAGCTAGGAATACAATATTTAACAAAAAAAAAAATTGACTTTAGCTCTTCACTTGAGTTGGGTTTCCTCTTTCTCTTCTTCCAAACTCCTAACTATTCTAATCTGGTCATTTTCTTCATTATGGCCTTGATACTGAAAGCTATGTGCTTTACCTTTTTCCTTTTCTTTTGCAACTTCATGTTCAGAATTCGATCAAGTGAATTAAGCCTTTTTCTTCCATCTTCATCTTCAATCAGCTTGTCTCTAATAATGGTCTGGTGCCATCTTTGCAAACTAACATCCATGCCTTTCATAACACAGGCTTCACATTCATTAAACTGCTTAGTGGATTGCTTCCACATCAACTCGTAATAAAATCTAATTTCTTCAAAACTTCATTGCATTAAGATGCTTTCAACCTTGTCTTCAGTGACATCTGTATTCATGTCTTCGTCATCTTCTTCTACTGGGCATACTCAAACAAATTGTCAATTTGAAATAAAAAATTATAACAGAGACCATACTGATTTTCTTCGTTTTTCTCTTCTCTGAGAGCCCTCTTTGTTTCTACAACCAAATCTGCCTCCCTTGTTGATATGAGATAGTCAACATCATTATCATCATCATATATTAACTCTAAATCTGCATCAAAAAAATTATCTTCTGCTTCAGCTACTTCATTGGCAACCATAAATAGAGCATCTTGAATGCTACTATCATCGAAGCTTCTTTCAAAAACTACTTATGCAGTCACCAAATAATCCACTTGGTTCTGAATTCCAAGTAGACTTCATCCTCCAAACAAAGATTTCACTTATGTCAACATTACATTAGTTTTGGCATGTTAGGAAAGATTGCACTTCATTGAAATTGAAGAGATTGCATACTATGCACAACATTTAGAAGCATACCATTTCTTTCAAAAGCAAGACCAATACTTAGTAGTGTTTTTATATTTTCTTATTTTCTTTATGTTGATTCATAACATCATTAGTTTCACATCCGCTTCTCTTGAGTAAGCGGAATCCATTAAAATGAATGCTTATAATTAAAATTGATTAGAAACAATTTTATTTTTCAAGGTACACAAACAAGTTTAGGATCTAGGGCATCGGAATAGGATTTTGGGAGTAAACTTATCTAAGGCTATAAAACTCAACGTATGTGTCTAACCAGGGAGTGGTGAAACCCATTGTGTAATTGTTGGCCTCGGGAGGCTCTACTCACACCAAAGTTAAGAATGAGGTCTTGCAAGGTTAGTTGCAGAGATAGCCCTCTATTACCTTCCTAGTGTCAGATATATTTCTAGGGTTTTATTTGTATCTAGGGGTTTTGCTAGTGTCTTTAAATCCATCAGAGGCGGTGTTTTTGAGACTTCGGGCTTTTCTACCTTGCCCATACGGTGGACCGTACCTACGACTGCTCACCCGAGCATTGGTTTCACCATGGTGACCTTAGTTTCTGAACCTAGGTACCCACATAGGTTGTTTGCAGGGGTTTGTTATTGGATAAATCGGTGAATGCGGACATAAAGTAATCTTCCTAGATCCACGTGGATCTAGAACAAAACAAGACAGGACATGACACTTTCCTTAAGTTGTTATCATTGAATTTACTATCAAAAAAGGAATAGATGACATACCTTTAGCTATCGCTTCCTTATATCTTTTTTTTTCTTGCTTCACTTCGATTCTCTTGTGAGATCAGATCTGCAATGGCACAAACCAACCAAAGTGAAAGCAACAATTGTAGATTCAATGAAAACCCAAATATGTGATCAAGGAGTCATGTAATAAAATACTAATGGTTTTATGGGAAAGAAACATGTCACCGTATTATATTAAGTAAAAGTGGAAGATACAACCAAATTGCCTTGATGTCGCAGGTTCCCTTTCAGTGGTCTTTTGTTCCAACACACACATATACTTTCTCCGAATTTGTATGAATATGATCCACAAAAGCTTGATAGACAAATGGAGGCCTCAAGCATCAGTTGTAACAGGATCCTTCACACAGTCTTCAGCCTATTCTTTCAACAATGATTTGCTCAATATTGCTTAACCTTTGCCATGAGAAACCTATTATTATATAGGAGGAAGTGAAGTGGTTAAAAGGATAAGAATGATCCCACCAAATCAGAGAAACCAATAGGATCACAACCATACGGATGCCAACTTAGATTCTAGAAGATTCTCCTTCTAGAAGCTCCGTGAACTTCTTCATTTCCTAAGATTCAAATGCCGCTGCACCCTACCTATATAGAAGCCTATGAAAACCCCGCGAGCCAGGCATAGAGCAGCTTGCATAAATCAAGGATTTTCGCACTATGTACCATTATCAGCCTGCGGCGTCATTCCAAAAACATGCCTTGTAGGGGGAGAACTCAGTTATTTTCCTCATGTAAAAAATTGTTTTGAGAACATGAACACACCCTTGCAGAGTCATCATCAGTGTGACCAAAATAATGTGTAACATGGTTATTCTACAGGTACCTTGATTCAGATAGGGATTAGACAACACACCGAATTTATGGAGGATTTTATCTTGTTAGCATAGGGGTGGACCCAAGGTTCAACACTACAACATCGCACCAAAAAAACCCTAACTACCAGGCCTTTCGGAAACACCCGCGAAGCATATGAAGTCTCACTCGAGGTAGAGGAAGGGGTGGTTGCAAGACTCAAGTGTCTGCAACCTTAGATGGGACACATATCTGTTATTGTTATACTAACAGAGAACTTAGCACCGACATTTCATCAATATTTAACCACTATTCTACTGCACAAATAGAACAGAGCATTGCATCATTCACTCAGATATGATGTATTTAAGCACTTATCATAAAGAGGTAGATTAAATCTAGAAGATTCAAGCACTAAGCACATTAACATAGGTCGGATCTAACATTTATACACATCACAAGCATAAACATACCTATCTATCTATATCAAAGCACTTAGCAAGTAAATACATAAACACATCAAGACAAAGCACCAAGCAGAACAACATAGTATTTACGTGGTTCACCCTCACCCTTGGGATACGTCCACCAACTCTTGTTCTTTATTGTCTTCAGTCAATCAGTTACATGCACAAAGCCACCAAAATCCTACTCTTCATAGGACAGGAGATCTGCGTGCACCTCACCATATCCTCCTTCCTCGAGCTAGGCTACAACACTAAGCCTTCTATAGTCACTTGCACTCAGCTCTGCAAGCCTCACATAGTATGCACAATGCACTTACAATCCTTCAATCACATAGATCTAGCACTTAGCCCAATATCACACAGATATGTCGATCTTCTCCTCTCTTACGTAGCCTAGACATCTATTTATACATTACAAAATAGGCCTAAACATGGTAAACCCATGGGCCAAAATCCCATATCCGTTACATAATCCCAAATACAAAAAAGGATCCAAAAAGGGGTCGATATCCTGCGATCTCTGCTTCGTCTTGTGCTCCTCCTTCGACAGGCTGTCGAAGTCCCAAAATAGGTCAAACTTGACCAAGGATATCTCAACTTGGTAAAGGGCCAACAGGCCCCCAACACTCACCTGTGACTCGTCCCGAGTCACTCTGATCTGTGTATTTCTACTTCAAAGGCCTCGAGCTTGGCTCAAGTTGCTTCGACTTGTTGTTGTGAGGTGGCCTCTTATGCAGCGAACTCTTGGATGACTATCTCATTCATAGGTCCTTCCAGGCACTGTTCAACAGTAATAACAACCTGCTCCAGTTCTGCGCCTTGGCCTTCTACCTCTGTGAACAATTGGTAGGCCTTATCTTGTACAGGTTGGAGTCTTTGAGCTACTTCCATAACTCCTCTCTCGATAGTGTGGATCTTTTGTTGGGCGGTGCATTTCTCTTGGGAGCACTTCATTCTTTCCACAAGTGACAGGGGCTTCAACTACGCTTGTATCACATCGACTTGATACTTCACCTCTTGGAGCTGTGATTCCAATGCCTTCAGGTATGGGTTCTCTGTGATTTGCTCATAGTTATGGGCAATGCAATCAGTAAGTTGCTTACATTCCACAGTGAGGGATTTTATTCTCTCAACTACACTTTGAGCAGTTTCTTCTCTTTGGTCCTTTACATCCTTTAGAGTTTCGGGTACTGCGCAGAGCTCTAAGTCTGTTATGCATTGCTGTAACTGCTGGATAGCTTCTAAGAGTTGGTTTACTTGCTGTGTGACTCGATATTCTGCCTTTATTTCGACGATTGTCACAGAGCGAAGTGCTCTGTTGACCACTTCTTTCACCTTGAGTTTCTCTGCGAGCAACTGTTATTTTGCTTGCTGCATCTGTGCTTTTTCTTCATCGAACTTTGAATGGAGATCAATCTTTTCATGTTTTGCAGCTCGACATTGTTCGACAAGTACTCCTTGTACTTGAGTCAAAGCCTGGGTGGCTTGTTCAGTTTCTTCTTGTTCTCGTCGGAGATGAGCTTCAATTGTATCATCTATTCGGTGGAGTTGGGCTAGCACATCTCCCAACTCTAGTTCTCCCGACGCAGTGGAGACTGTGCAACTAGACTGAAGGGCCTATTGTACCCCTCGAAGTTCAACTTCATTCCTATCATACATTTCTTCATACTTGGCTGTTTTTTTCTCTGTTATTTCCAGCGAGGTGTCATTCATGGCTGCGATGATGGAATCAAAATCATCAGAGGTGAGGACAGTCTACATCTTGGTCATGGTAGCTTTCGACTTCTTCTGGGATGAAGGTTTTAGGGGGGAAACCTTCCTCTTCTTCGTTGGGTCCTCCTTGTCTCTGGGCGGTGTTACTTCGTTGGGCCTCTATTCATCTTCGACTTCGTCACCAACCCCTCGGTCAGGTGACATGGAAGCAGTCTTCCTTGAGGTGTTGCTTAAGTTGTGACCTCCTCGGTCTTCTTATGTCTGCTGGTTTCGGGTGTATTATGCTCTTTATGGGTGTCCTCTGGGCTATCAATATCAGATATCTCTATGGGGTTGGTAGGGATAAGGAGGTCAGTGGACCATTCCTTAGCAATTTCCTCCAAGTCTTCTTCTGTAAGATTATAGTATGTCTGGAGCTACTCTTTATATTCATATGCCCACGCTGTAATGTATGTGAAGTGTCGATATGCGCTGAACTTCATCAGTGGTTAGAAACTTTGTAATGTGTTTGGAGTCATGCGAGGCTCATCTTTGATGGCTCACTTTAGTTGAAGGTAGTATGTATGGAGCACGACATTCGATTGCCACTGTTTGTTCATATCTGTTGAATACCATAGGGTAGCGAACTTTGCGGCAAGTGGCTCGAACGACTCTATGTCTGGGAAGGTCACTCCTTCTGGCATATCCCGGGAAACAAATGAAATGAGGACCAGGAGCCAACTGAAATGAAATATGTACCCCTGATCTTGTGCTTCTCTGCAGTCTAGATCCAACTAGTTAACTAGGTACTTCGCCCAGTTCATTTGCAGGACTTCTGCGCACTTCCCTATAAGGTCAATGCCAAAGCCGATGACCTGCATAGGTCGGTTCTTTCTTACTAACTTACCAGCTATCAGTTGACATGCGAGGTGCACTACACCGCTCTAGATGGAAGATACCTTGTAGCATCTTGTTCCCTTCTCAACATCTCCATAGGTGTCTTTTATCTTCTGTGCAAGTGCACGATCTGTGGCTTTTCCTGGATAAAATTCCTACGGGTCATGTCCTTGCATGCTCAGGCTTGTGATCCTATGAATCAATGTCGATTCAACTGTAATGTGGTGGTATGGCCATACATATTTTCCATGGTGACATGATAGTAGCATCTTGAAATAGGCATTGACTTCCTGGTGTCTTTCGAAGGTGGGATCTTGTTGGCGGGCGAAATTGATCGCTCGTCAACTGGAAGAGTGAATCTGGTTTGGGGTTGTCTAATTAACCCAAGCCGTTTGGATTGACTCACTCTAACGGGCTTAATGGCTCCGTTGGCCAATATAAAGTCCTAAAGGAAACGAAAAAATAAATAAAAGAAACGAAATAAATCACTGATTACTAATCACTGAAATATATATGTACATCTATATATATATATACAGTTTGTTTAAATAATAGTTATATGATAGTTCTATTAATCTAATTCATATATACAAAATATACAAATAATGAGTTTTAATATGAACTCATAAAAAATTGAATGTAAAATGGTTCTTTTAATGACAGTAATAAAGAAAGCAAAAATACTACTTGTTTTTGGTTTGTTATTTTAATCTATATGCATTCGTAAGATCAAATATTAAACTATTATTTTAAACAGAAAAATATAGAGAGTGAAAATTATACTATATATAAGAACTTCTATAATAAGCAAGCAAATGAAATAAAAGAACAGACTAACCTATTAATCACTTGAGGAGTATACATCCAACTGTTCGCGTAAATCGTACATCAGTCCATCCACGAGATAAATTTGTTGTACATCTTCACACTGTTTGGTACCAATGCTAAACTGTGCATTGACTGGTGTATTTAATTGATAAAACAAAAGGACACAAAATAATTACAGTGATATAATAGACTGGAAGTAATAACATATAAGATTAATCCTACAGTTAAATCTTGCATTTAATCAATCAACATGTTTAAGGTAAACCTCATAATATGAATTGAAAGATCATTCACCTTTTTGATAAAACTGAAGCATAGAATCATGAACTATGAAGGAAAAACTATCTTGACAAAAAAATAATCTGCGAAGACTAAAGATATCAGCAGTCATTCAATTACCAAGATAAACAAATTATAGATCACAACAACATTCACAGATGACTAAAGCATAAAGTAAATATTTGTTGTGTCTAAATTTGAGTATAAGTTTTTCACAATAAGCCTGAGGCCGAAATGTCCCTGATTACAAAATGATGGGTTTATAAAGGCCTCAAAAATGATAATTGTTTCCCTTTCTGAGATCAAATATTTATTACAAAAATAAAAGGGGGATGCAACCACCCAGATCCTACTAAATCCTCCAAAACTAACAACAGTTCATTTCTGTTCATACAAAATGCATAAGAGATATGACTGGAAGGTCTTAAGGATGCCTCAGATCAATTTGTAATCATGGATTCCTGAATATCCTGAAAGAAAAAAGGAAAATAGAAAGATTTAGATGCATTTCTCACCATTAATTCACACAATTCGAATTAACATAACTAGCTACAGAATCTTTCGATTTTGTAGCTAGTTATTAGTAAATGAAATCCAATTTATTAAAAGAAAAAAGCAATCTAATTTGAACAAATAGTCCTATTTTAAGATAAAGAATCATACCTCCAACTATGAGATCAAATCATATCAGATAACCTTGGAATTCATAATGGTTGTTGCAACCTCAACATTTTTAAATACTACATTGCCTATTGTCTTTATACATTTTTCTTTCCCTTGAATAACAGACTCGAGCCTATGGTTTTCGCTTGTTAAGACATAGATCTGATCCTTTAAAGCCTTAACCCATGACTGTAGGATAGGGATATCAGTATAATATCTACTAATCCATGATAGGTAGACTTCACACTTTGACTATGCAGCGGTTGCATGGGAACAAACATGGTTGAGAACCACAACACCTTCCATACTGACAGTGGATTCATTAACCAATTTAACACCAGGAAACTCTAGATTGTTTTTCAAACAGGGAGTTAAATTGTCAACAAATTTATAGGGCCTATCAAGTTGTGGCTCGAATGACTAAAGGTCTTCTGTAGCGAGGAACCTATCGATTTCAGAGTTCGAACTCTCATGAACCTCGATCATGTTGATCGAGTTCGCATGAGAATTCGACTTGTTACGAAGCCTCCTTGAAATTATCCTATCGAGTCTCTTGTTCTTAAAATTTATATCAACATTGCTCTTAGATGCTTTCCCTATAGGTTTCTTTAAATTCTTAACATAGTCATTAGGATGCATAATCTGCTGACATGCCTATTCAATAACATTCAGATTGATCAAGGGTTTGTTGTAGGGGGGTGAGACACAGGTCTGGGTAGGTGAGAGAGGCGTTGTAGGGTAGACACGGGTCTCTTCAACCATGATTTTATCTACCTCCTCCATATCAAGGCTACCATAGCCGTTTCGGGTTATGAATGAATCCCAACTGTCATTCTATAACTCTAATTGATGCATGAGAAAGATTTTAATTAGGTTGTGATGGAAAAGGCTAGAGTCTGACCGCTGCTTTTTGTATCTTTTGCCCATTTTATAAAGACTTATTAGTAAGTAATACAAAATGTTCAAAGGAAATCCCATAAAAATCATAAGCATATGCAAATGGTACAAAAACACAAGACCGAAACATCCCTCACAGGTAACATATTTTTTTACCACAGTAAGCAAATCATGCCATCGAGATTTTAGGAAGGAAATGGGCATACCTTTGTCACACCCTTTTATTTTCCGAGATGTAAACAACAGGCTCCAAGGAAATTCTTCTACTTTTTCATTTTTAAACCACCTTTGACCACTTGCAGGTAATCATGTAGCTTGACTCAAGAAATCCTCTATAACCTCCAGTTGTACATCACTCACTTTCACCCTACACCCATCAAAGGAGAAAGTGAACTCCTGGGCAACTTGTAAATTGAAACCTTGAACTTTCCTAATGAAAAGGAGCCAGCCACTTCTCTCCAAATCTTCTCTTGCATCGTCATATAAGAGCAGAGTTTGAAAACCATTAGGTTCAACTCTCACAACAGGATCCATAATGGGCGAAAAGGTAATGAATCAGACACAGCGCACAGAGAGGGTTTGTGAGACATTCCAGAGCCATAACCCGAGCGCGTGAAATTCCAATAGTGAACGGTGTATGAACATAAAATCATAACGATTAGATGGGTGTTTAATTGAAATGCATGTGAAGAGGGTTTGCAAAGCCCAAGGCCAGTCTTGGGAATGATGTCTGCCTGCAAATTGTAACGCCACCTTTGCATCTAGTACGAGTCTAGGAGCAAATAATTAAAAGGAAAATAAGTGCATGCATCGTGGGTTCTATCACAAGGTTTGGGTAAGTCAAAAATCAAAGGTTTAGCAAAAGAAACGTATATCCAAGAATCAAACAAAACCATACCAAAATCAAATCATGGGGGTCCTTTGTTTATATAACCATCAATCTCTAAGCATGCTTGGTGTTGAAAGGATCGAAAAAAAGAGAGTAACTATTCATGGCAAGGAACCAAACTTCATTAATAAACTGTATGAACAATTTTCCTTTGACGAAATTTTAGAACAGAAAGGTAACACAGTCACAAATTTTCATGCTTCGTATTCATGCTTCTAGTCATGAACGAAGCATGAAAGAAAATAATAAGAAAAAGTGACAACTTACAACTGTCATTTCAAAAATTGCTTCATGAAAAGTAATAAAAATAAATGACTCCAATTAGGCAGCTATGTGGATCAATTAATTGATATAAAAAGTTAACAAACATGTTGAGCTGCCAACAATGGCGACGTGCTGGGAGAAGCAGTTATCTCTGCAATACAAACTAGTTCAGGTTAGAGAATTCTAAAAAACTTTAGATTGAAGAACAACCATAGGGTTATTTCAATATCTTTAAAAAAAACAAGACGCAACCCAGTTTCAGATATCTTTCGTTTAAAAGAATGAAATTTGGTGACAAACTTAACAAAAGAAAGCCACAATGTTTAGGTTAAAATCTCCAATACTGTTGACAGGGCCACTGCTACCAGCAGGCATCCATAGCCTCGACAGGGATGTCAATTAACCCACTCTGACATCTGTATCTTGCCCAAGAAATTTCAAATCAGAATGAAGGATGCTTATGGCAAAAACAAGGTTTATACTTGAGAATTTTCTTTTACCTGACATCACTTCACTACCAACGGGCTTATTCAGTACCCCGACAGAGTTATCTTGGCGTCATGCATGCATTTACCCACTTCCAGCAGACCTGTTCAGTGTCCCAGCAGGTTTACAAACACTTTCCACAGCTCTCTGAGAGTTTAATCACATTCTAATATAGTTTTAAAGATATTCAACAGAGCGGGGTGATGCTGAAAATTCCATTTTTTTATTTAACACAACTTAATATTTTCACAGGCCTTTAAATTTTTCTAGCTAACCTTCATCAAGATCTAAAAAACAGTTCATTGATAGAACTAATTTACAAGGATAGGGATACATCATTGAGTTTCTTTCTTAAAGAGTAGGGACAACGTAAAGAGACTTTTTAAAGATAGTCATAAATACTTTCAAGTGCAAATTGAAACCGAGAAATCGACTATCAGACAAAATAACACCTTTAACCAACCTACAATTTCAGAGAAGGACAGCAATAGATGTTCTTACAGCCTTTGACAGTTGTTTTGAGATGAAGCTTTATGTTTCTCTCTGTTTGAGCTAGACTATAATACAGGCATGTATGACTCAAAATGATTGATGGACAGAAATGAAAACAAAAACAAACCAGTAAAGAAAAATTGGAAAGAAAAGAAATTCAAATAGAAAAATATGTACAAAAGGTGTATCAAAGAGTCGTCAGGTAAAATACCTTTTGAGAGCTTGGCCATTCACCGGAAAGGTGTCTGGCTGTCCACCTAAATTCTGGAGGTGGAAAGAAATGGGACCTAGTTTTTCAACAATTAAAAATGGTCCCAATCACAGGTTTTGAAACTTAGTATGTTCTCCTTTCCCCTCATGAGGTTTGTACCATTTAAGGACAAGATCACCTACATCAAAATTTTTGTCTGACGCAGAATTGGAATCAAACTAGTTTTTGACAATGAGTTGATGTTGATCCAATTTTTGTTTTGCTTGAGTCCTTACTTCTTCTAACTTCAGCAAAGCGTTAATCTCACTTTCCAAGGGAGGAAAATATTCTTCTAGCACCTTCTGCGATAACTATAGAGATGGAAGAAGGACATGTGGTGGAAGAATCACTTCCCTGTCGTAAACAAGAAAGAAGGGGGAGTTACCAATAGCAGTTTTAGGAGTTACCCTATCAGCCCAGATTGCATTAAATAGTGCATTATACCAGTTTTTGTGGTTTTCGAAGACTGTTCTCTTGATGATCTTGTTCAGGTTTTTATTAGTTGATTCATCCAAACCATTGCCTTGGGGGTAATAGCTAGAAGAATGTTTTAATTTGATGCCTTTTTCTAAAGAGAAATCACTCATTTTGAGAGACGAAAAATAGGAAGCATTATCAAATACTAGGCATTCAGGAATACCAAAACGAGTGATAATATTTGAATTCAGGAAGAATATTACCTGGCTGGTGTTTACCACTTTTAATGGTCCAGCCTCAAACCATCCAGTGAAATAATCTGTGATTGTTATGATGTATTTATGCTCCTGCAAGGAGGTAGGTTTGATTGGGCCTATTATATCGAGGCCCCATTGTTGGAAAGGGAAGTCTACCGAGACAGGTTGCAGCAGGAATGCTGACTTATGTACTCATCCAGATGCCTTTTGACAGATTACATACTTGCGACATAAGGCATGGGTGTCTTTAAAAAGAGTAGGCCAGTAATACCCTGCTCTTAATACTTTGTGGGCAATGGTGTCTCCACTGAAATTCCCACCAGCTTCCCCTGCATGTAATTCCAATAAGACTTTATCTGCTTCATCTTTTTCCAGACAATGCATAAGTATTCCATCAAAATTTTGGCGAAACAAAATACCGTTTACCAGCTGAAAAGAAGCAGATTTTAATCTCAGTGCTCTCCTCTTTTTTGGATCAAGGTGACGGGGAGATGATTTGTGTATTAGATAGAACTTGATGTCATCATACTAAGGACTAGTAAGGTTTTGTGTACAACAGATTTGATTTTGACTGCACTGATCTTGAATTAACATATCAGTTTCATTCTACTTTCCTATAGTTGAATCAACAACTAATTTACATAAACCTTGGCCTCTAACAATTTGTGCTGGGGTAATTTCTATGTCATATTCTTGTAAGGATGTGACCCAGTTTTCCCTTTTTTCACCCAGTTCTTTCTGTACTAATAGATTTCTGACAGCAGGGTAAGGGACAATGATTTTCGTCCTAGATTTCAGTAGGTAAGATTGAAAGTGTTTTACTGCTGGGTAATTAAGTTCTGCTCCTTTAAAGGTTGAGCTCATAAAAGCAATTGGGACTTTGTTGTTTTCAACATTTTTTTGGGTTAGCACAGCGGCATAAGACCGATCAGAGGCGAATGTGTAGAGAGTGAAATCTCACGAAAAATCAGGGCTCATTAGGGAAGGAGCATCTACTATAGCCCTTTTTATTGAGTCAAAAGCTTGACTTTCTAGAGGTCCCCAATGGTATTGTACATCATTTTTTATTAAATTTTGTAATGGTCTGACCATTTCTGAAAAGCTGGGGATGAACCTTATAACAAAGTTTATCTGACCTAAGAAAGATTGCATGGACTTTTTGGAAGAGGGAGGGGGCAGTTTTGAAATGACTTGGGTCCTTTCAGGGTCAATAATCATCCCTTCATTGGATACAATGAAACCGAGGAGCTTACCTTGTTCTACTGCAAAGACATATTTTTTAGGATTTAAAGAAATACCGCACTTACGACATCCCTGTAGAACAGATCTTAGATGAGCTAGATGATCTCCTTTATTCTTTGAGAAGACAGTGACATCATCTAGATAAACTACTACATATTGATTGATTAATCCACAGAAAGTGATATCCATTGCTCTCTGAAAGGTGGCACCGACATTTATGAGCCCGAAGGGAATTTTCTTATAAGCATAGGTACCCCATGGAGTATGAAAAGTGGTTTTGAGCTAGTCTGGGGGAGACATAAGGACTTGGTTATACCCTGAAAAACCATCCAGTAGTGATAATATTTTAGAACTAGATACTTGTTGGAGGATCTGTTCCATGGGAGGAACAGGGTAGTTGTCTTTATCAGACGCTCGATTTAAATTTCGAAAATTGACACATAGTCAGATTTCACCACTCTTCTTCCTTATAGGGACAAGATTAGAGACCCACTGTGTATGTCTTACCGGGAAGATTATTTTAGCATTCAAGAGTTTGTTTAGTTCTTTCTTGACTGTCGGTTCAAGTTTTGGGTGCATCTTTCTTAACTTCTGTTGAAAAGGTTGGGTCTGGGGTTTCATGGGAATAATGTGTTGTATGATGTTAGGATCAAAGGTCTGTAGATCATCGTATGTCCAAGCAAAGACATCTTTAAATTCCTTAAACAACTTAATAAATGTTGTCTTTTCTTGCTTAGAACATCCCAACCCCAAATTGATGCATTGTGGGTTATCTTTAGATACTAAATTTACTTTTTCATGCGTCAAGGAAGAACTATTCATTTTACAATTCACTGATTTTCTGAATTTATCGTGAAGATCATAAAATATTTCTAATCTAACCACTGATTTTGGGATAGAGTTTACCATATCTAATGTGGACTCCGGGGATCTTGGATCTGGTATTACCGTAAAATCGCAAAGGTTTTCATCGTGAGTACCTTCATCGATCACTGCTCCTTGGAAATTCTCTTCCATGTGTAGAAAACTAATGATCTGTTGATCGTCATCGAAGAATCTCCAATTTGTGATGTTATATGGGATGGATGGTCTGAACAACAACTTGACAGAAAATGCATTTAGAGAAAGGCCTTCTACAGGAAAAAATTTTGAGGCAACGTTAACTAACAAATCAGCCTCAGAATTATTCAATCTAGGAATAGAATTAATGTTAAACGTAGAAAATTTGTTCATTAAATTCCATACCTCAGTCTGATAGCTTTTTAGGTGTGGAGATAAACAGTACATAGAATTTTTTACCTGTCTAACCACAATTTCTGAATCACCAAAGAATGTCAAATTCTGAATCCTCAAATCTAGTGCTTTTCTAAGACCTTGCAGGAGTGCCTCATATTCAGCCTTATTGTTTGTGCATTCAAACTCTAACCGGCAAGTGATCAAAGTTTTGTTACCTGCTGGATCAATGAGCACACACCCTGCACCAGATCCTTCCTTAGATTTAGATCCATCAAAGTAAAGAGACCAGATTTGATTTTCGTCAAGTGCATGTGACCACTGAGAGAGGGTTGTTGACTGTGTGTATGTCATAATTTCGGACTGCTATTCCGGGTCATTAATGGTAGAAGTTTCAGCCATGAAATTGCTGAAAAAAGTGTCCATCCCCTGTATTTCAGGTGAATTGGCGGAAGTAGTGACTAGTTCATTAGGATCATTTGAATCGGTTACCGTGAACTTAAGATAACACTCAAAATTGACCTTGATTATGTTAGGCTTTCCATTCTCGGGCAACCACAAGTGAGACCAATCTGTCGCAAAATAACCATGTAGTTGTTCGAACCAATCTCTACTTAAAAACAAGCCATATACTTCGGGGATATCAACGACAATAATATCAATGACTTGATGGACTTTAGGATTGGATGATAATCTGATAAGCACATTTTTTAATTCAACTATTACTTTAACACTAGTTTGATCAAGCTGAATAATTTTCAAGCTGGAAGGTTGAACTTCGGCATTAATTTTTTGGCAGATAGACCAAGGTATTACATTTGACGATGCACCTGAATCTACCATGCAGTTATGTACATTCCTATTGAAAATTTCAAAAGTCAACAAAAAGGGTGGGACATTTCTGCGAGTATTAATAGCAGAAGTTTGTTTTTTTTTAGTCGCAGCCCCTGAAACTAGTTTACCTACATTTGTTACACTTTTTACAGCAAGGTCCCTTTTATCAGAAGACTCTAGCATCATTTTAACGGAGACCTTTTGAGGTATTTTGGGGTTGTTTTCTGCAAATTTGTTGTTGTTCAGATTGTTGTTTTTGCTATTTTCTGCAATATTCTGCAACATCTTTTGCAGAAGAAAAGGAAGTTTCAATAATTCATAAACATAAATATTAGCTCTAAGTTTTTTGAGATCCTCAATCAAATCATACTCTAAACTTGGAGTTGCTGAATTCTGTTTAGTTTCAATTGGCTTAGACTATTTTTGAGGTGCATTAGTTTCGATTTCAGAAGAAGATTTATTTATTGTCTTACTCTTGGTATTGTAAGGATACACTGTTTCGAAATTAGCTTGAAAAATGCTATCCAAGAAATGCCCGAAAATGTTGGGAGAGGATTCGTCCTCTTCTACTATCTCTTGTTCAGCCATGTCTTCAAGAATCTCGGGAGGAATCAAATTATCATGTGCCTCTAGAATCATTTAAATAGAAAACTATAAGCTTTCTATATTCAGGCCTTTAGAATTTGAGTTAGGTCGGTTCGTGGGAAAAGGCTTTCTAAAAGGGGGTTTGTAAGGCCCTTTGCTTGAAGAAGATTCTTCAGCCGATCTTCTCAAATCTAGAACCTGATTAGACAAATTTTGAACGACCTTCTGTAAACTTTCTAGATCCAAACCATCTGATTGAGTTTTGTTTTGGGGAGGTCTAGGAAGAATTTCGATTTTCTTCTTGGAGGATGAAGTAGTCTCTACCTCGTTACAGATATTGTCTTTTAGGATGAGAATATCTTTCTCGATTTGACTCGCCTCTTCGAAGGCTTCTAATAATGTGGCTTTCTTAGACCTTTTTACCCAAATTGCTATGTTTTGGTGTAGGGATTTTATGTAGTACGCAACGATAAGATTTTCAGCAGGCATTGAGTCCACGGGGATTCGATTATTTAAAGTTAGGAACCTTTGATTAAAGTATTTTATCTTTTATTTGGGGTTCATCTTTAAACTAGAAAGTTCCATGACTAGAACTTCAGAAGATTTGTCGTCTCCTAATTTCTCAAGGAAATAGGACTCGAATCTATCCCATGACACAATAGTGTGGGGTTGTTGGGAAAAGTACTAGGTAGAGGCATTTCCTTCAAAGGTGTACGGAAAAATTCTACATACTACGTCTTCGTGTTCGTGTTCAACACTACGGAGCCTAATGGCTAGCATGAATTTTTTGATATGATCTTTAGCGATCTGCTTGGAATCTGAATCGAATTTAGGGAGACACTTCTCCGGATGTTTAGGAAAAGGATGTTGGGGCCCAGGTATGGCCACTGCATCTTGATCGAGCCAAGGCCTGGTGGGATTGTTCAGATTGGCCATAGGTGTGGGTGGTGTCGAAGGCTAAGATGAAGAACTGCCTTCGTCTGATGATTCTTCTCCAGAAGAAGAAGGAGATGAAGGGGGTGGTGATGGTGGAATACCAGATCCTCCTGCTACAGGAGTGAGGATGTGATTTGGATCCGTAGGGTTTAGGGTAAGATCAGTGCCTTCAAGTTACTCCCTGATATCAGAGAAGTCTAATGGTTGATTCAAAGGCTGACCTGGTTGTCTTATACGGGCCAAGGCACCATCCGTCCTTAGGAGAGATTGACGAACAATTTCTTGTACATTGGCCCCTGGGGGGTTTGGAGTTACTGGTTCAATGGTAATCCATGGATTGTCGTTCGAAGTGGTTGATGTTTGAGGGACAATGTTGTCGTCAGAGAAAATTATTTTTACTATAGGTGAGTGGGTAGGTGGGGGAGGAGTCTTACGACCTCCATGTGCCATCAATAGTATTCAGGCCCTCCTTCTAGCGCCATTTGTTGACGGGCGAAATTGATCGCTCGTCAACTGGAAGAGTGAATCCATTTCGGGGTTGTCTAATTAACCCAAGCCGTTTGGATTGACTCACTCTGACGGGTTTAATGGCTCCGTTGGCCAATCTAAAGTCCTAAAAGAAATGAAAAAATAAATAAAAGAAATGAAATAACTCACTGATTACTAATCACTAAAATATATATGTACATC
>ML782699.1:667640-681235 GCA_009831015.1 Picea engelmannii
GCTTAAATTTTTACCACATATACCTTAATAATTTCTATAAATTTCCTCCATATTTCAGGGTCTGAAATGTTACATAAACGTTTTTATAGTAAAAATTCCACAATGACTCATTTCAGGATGATTCCAAAACCCTATCTTGTACAGGCTATATCTCCAAAAGTATAAGGCCTCGAGAGCTGAATTTTGAATCCAATGTACCTTGATCCATCTACTAAATATCCTCCAAGCCGTTCCTTCTGAAATATTGTATGAAAAAAGTTATGGTAAAAATTCCACGGTGTCTCAGATGTAGCAGTGAAACCCCAAGACCTTGAGCTCTGATACCATATGTTAAGAACCAAACATCAATATAGCATAGAAAAACCTTAGGAAAAGTACTCAATGCCTTGAAAAAGAGATAATTTCAGATAATAAGCCTCTTCAAGGGGGCAAACTCCTTTTACCCCACTTAAATGTTCAAGTACAAGATGATTCAAAATGAAAATGTCTCCTTCGTATATATAGGAGACTAGGAGGTATAATTACAACTAATGGCCTAAAGTTGACATAAATAAAATAACATTACTAATATAATATGCCCCAATTAAGGGGTAATGAGCCAATATTAGGGATTAACAAGCATTGTCTGAGATGCCACAACCAAGGATCCCTTTTTTGGCCATGTTGAATTTTCCCAATTTGTTAAAATTAATGAACAACCTCGTGCTTCATGATCCTTCATGGCCCCCCATTCCTTCCAAGATTCCCTCGGATATTCTAAAATTTGAGGGGAAGAATGGTGAGGATCTAGGTGATCATGTGACTACCTTTCACCTACGGTGCTCATCTAACTCCCTTAATGATGATTCTATTATTTCGATACTATTTCAACAAACCCTTATGGGGGTTGTAGCAAAGTGGTATATCGAGTTACCTAGGGGAACTTATCAAACCTTCAATGAGTTAGTCCTAGTTTTTCTCAACCATTTCCAATTGTCGGTTCATTACGATGTTAGCATAGAAATTTTATCGTCTTTTAGTCGATAAATCCACCCACATATCAAATCAAATTTGAGAGTGGCATCAGAGGAAACAATTGATTAAAGCTTACATTCCTTCGAAGTTTCTATCAAAATGGTTATTCAAGTACCTGTTGTCTTAAATTTTGAAGGATGTTTCTACATCCAGAGTGAAAATTGAGGAAGAATCCATATTTAAATCCTAGCAGTTATACCTCATATATGATCAATATGGGATTCTCTATGAAATTATCTCTGGCGCACCATGGTAAAATTACGATCCTAGACAAAAGAATGGGCCTCATGTCAATGACATCATAGGCTCCATGAATGCTATGTTTGCAGACTGACTGATGAATTGGTTGAAAGATTTTTCTCTTAACCAGTTTGTAGTAGGACAAGCTATGACTTCATCCTCATCCACCCTGTCATTGGATGTACATTCCATTTAGTCAACGAACCCAAAAGGTGACCATCAACCTGGAGGGAAAAAAAAGAAAAGGTGGAACAATAATTGCAAGGGTGGGTATAATGATAATAATAACAAGAGAAAGGATGACAATAATAATGATAAATATAATAGTAATGTTGGTGAGGGAAAGAAAGAAAAGAGGAAGGTGAAGTTTCCATGTAAACTTTGTAAAGAAGATCACCTTATCCACTTATGCCCCAAAATTGAGGAAACATTGAGGCTCATAGTGCAACCACCTGTTGTGTTGACTAATCCATTTTCACATAATCAAAATATGGCCTCGAGATCCCCCAACACCAGAAATGCATCGAGTGGAAGTCAAAATCCTTCGACTCACGATTGTGGACATCAATGCATCAATATGGTTCGATCTGAGATTAGTGTAGCCACTAGGACTCGTGAATATGGTTCTTCACAACCTAGTTTAAGTCTAGAGCCTCCCCCCCTGGAAACACCTTGCAAATCGATAAGCCTGAACCTATCCCACGCATTTCGAAAGGAGTTCTAAAGTTCTCTGCTCATAATCCAGATGTCATACCTGCCTAGAATTACTTTATTATCGAGGATTTAGTCCAAGAATCATGTGAAATGTCGAATTTGGAGGTACTCCAAATGTTTCCAACATAGAGGAATTCCTTTTTATCTATCCTGGGAGCTCTTGAACCAAGTGGCTCAAAAGTTGTCAATTTCGATGTCACGGACGTCAAGCCTTTCTTATCTTACCATGTGGCCTTTCAAATCCATGTGGAGTGTATGAATATTACCATCAAATATATTGTCATTGATGAAGGTTCTTTGACATCCATAATGTATCTATCTTGTTGGAAAGCCATTGGCTCTCCCAAACTATCACAGTTTATGACCATGCTAACTTCATTCAATGGGTGTTCTTTCAAACCCAACAACATCCTCCCCGCTTTTCTGGTCCAGTTAGATGGTAAAATCATGGAGGTCTAGGTTGAGGTGTTTGATGAAACCCTCGACTACAATATTTTACCGGGGCGCAATTGGAATTACGCTATGAAAACTATCATGTCGTCGGTTATCTGCATTTATGCTTTCCGCATGAAGGGAATTGTTGGTGTCTAAAGATGTCCTAAAAACAACCTTAGTTTAACATTAATTTATCAGCCCGGAGATTCATCTTTTATCTCAAGAATATCAACAAAGTCTATGCAGGTAGCCTAAAATCATGTAGCTAAACCAAATATGAGTTCATCAACAATCAAGTTCCTCAAACGTTCACCAAATATTCTAAGAACTAAATGAAATTGAAATTTCATTACTAAGATGCTGTGAAATGGAAATGAACTAATTAATCTATTGAATTCACTTAACTAGAAAGAAGTAATTGAATCTAACTAAGGACTTGCAAAATTAACTATCAATTATGAATTCTGATTACTAGAAAGGAAATGACAAATTACTCTATCTGCGGGAAGAAACAACAATTATAGTCTAATCAGAAGGGACATCTAATGTAACTTTGTCGAAAGGAATAACTATTGTAACTTTAACTAAAAGGAACAACTATTGTAACTTTAACCGAAAGGAACAACAATCGTAAATCTAAGGAAAAGGAACAACGCGGAAGAAAATGTGAGGAACTGTCAAGCAATAACTTCAGAAATAGAAATCATAATGGAAATCATTAATAACTAATGGAAATGTCTGTCTTCTATACACAAACAATCATAAAATCATTAACACACTTATGCATTTATCCTTGGCTATTGTAAAAGAGATATGAATCACAAAATAGAAATCAAACTTCAAACTGATACAATTACATAACGAGACAGTAGCTCCTTCAGATTGGGCCCTTGGTCTTCATAAGTACTGATACGAGAAACTCAGAGAATGAAAATGATAAAAACACTGAAAACTTTCATTGATTCCATGGCTGGTAAAACATTTTCAAAAACTGCTTGCACAAAACAGTTCTGAATCTAATTACTTGAATGCGTTTTTTTCCTCCAGTTTTCTGGATCTATTATCCTCTTATATATTACAATAGTTTGGGTAAATCAAGCTATCCCTAGGATCGAAAGATCCTCAGGATTTCTTTACTATTATAAAATTACAATATATAAAATGCATTGTCTTCAAACTTCTTTGTGCCTAAAAAGTCTTTAACCTCCAATAGCTTGCGCATAGCCAAAATCTCTTTGGTTATCTTTGACAGTTATTTATCCAATTCAACAACAAAATCAAACCATTCCAATCGTAATTTATAATCTATTTAATAAAACTTTAATAACAACCCTAAGAGACATATTAATCATATTCTTTCTTATCTATCCCTAACTATCTAAAGAATAAATCAAAATCATATCATGAACTGTGGGAAAAAGGAAGATATTTATACCTTTTTCGTAATCCAACAGGAATATTGTGACAACTGACCAATTATCTTTCACAAACCCTATTTATTTTGCATCGATGAGACCTTCGGTCCCCAATATTGAGAATTCTCATCAGGAATCTGAGAATGCCTGTGTTGAAATGTACTCCTCCTTGATGGGAACCTTTAACTTCTTGGCACCAATATCGTACATTAATACCATTTTCGATGAGCCTTCATTGTCATTGAGGTTCATTTATTTTCATAGTTCATATTTTGATGATTCATGGACCCTACCTTTTCTGACTACATTGTACGAAGGTCACTCACACATAGGGATGGAAATGTTGATGTCCTCAGTAGATATTTCCTATCAGGATATACTATAACCTACTACATACTCGGATCCTTCCTCCTCTTGGACAGAAGAGGTGGATCCCACCTTACAGCCCATATGGGATGCACACTCATCTAGTTCACATGAATTCCTCTATGATACTTTAACCTCAGATGACAAAATGTTAGAGGCCATTTCTGGTTTTGATAGGCCATGGGAGGACCTTCATCATAGATCTTATTTTCTCCCAGAGCTTGAGAGGATTGAACAGGATGAGTTTAGGTCCACCTTGAGTGAGATGGTCGGTCACGTCGTGGTTCCATTAGATACACATGGAATATATGTTGAGGACAACATGGTGAATATCTCTCCTACCATCGTGATTTACGTCTCTCATACCCCTAGTAAAATTGAAAACATATATATCGACACAATTTTTTCGCCCGAAGAAATGATATTTACACCGATCTGTTTAAGAAGTTCTGAGATTTATTTGCTTGGTCATATGAAGAGATGCCAGGAATCAACCCCAATATTATCGAACATAAAATTAAAACTTATTTGAATTCTAAACCGGTTCGACAATGACTTAGATATATAAATCCTAGGAAGGCCCCCACTATTAAGGAAGAGGTGGAGAAGTTGTTTAACACCGACTTCATATACCTAGTCCCCTTGACCGAATGGGTATCAAACCTCATTCTCGTAGATAAGAAACAAGGAATTGTCCACATGTGTATGACTTTTAGGGAACTGAATAAATCTTGTCCTAAAGATAATTTCCCCACACCCTTTATTGATCAGATCATCGATGAGTGTGTGTGAAATGAAGTCTTTTCCTTTATGAACAAATTTTTAGGTTATAATCAAATTCAAATTAAACTCGAGGATCAACATAAGATGATGTTCGTTTTTCCTTGGGGTACATTTTCATATTGGAAAATGTCTTTCGGCCTTAAAAGCACCAGAGAAACATTTCAACGTGTCATGACCTTCGTGTTCCATGACCTCAAGAATATAGTCTAAAACTATCTAGACAATCTCGATGCTTACTCTCACAAGAGGGTTGACCATCCGACTCATCTTCGACTAGTGTTTGAAAGATGTCGTTATTATCATATTCGATTGAACCCTCACAAATGCATATTTTTCATTAGGTTGGGACACCTTTTGGGATTCATAGTGTCTAAGCATGGGATCATAGTGGACCCCATGAAGGTTGAGGAAATACTTTGATTGCCTCCCCTACACAATATTAGACAACTTTAGGGTTTACAGGGGAAGGCTAACTTCCTACATGATTTCATAGCTAACTATGCCAGTACAACTAAGATTTTTATGTGTCTCCTAAAAAAGGATACTTCGTTCATATGGGATGAGTGAGCCCATGAGTCCTTTCATTATCTTAAGAAATCCATGGCTTCGGCACCTTTGTTGAATTCCCTCAAACTACAGTAAAGATTTCCTACTTTATATTGCCACGTTCGAAGGGATGGTTGGTATGGTTATTGTTCAAGAATATGATGAGCTCCATGAGAATGTTTTCTATTACCTTAGCCAAAATCTAATTGGTCATGAACTTAATTACTCTCAAGTAGAGAAGCTAGCCTTAGTGGTGGTACATGCAGTTCAGATATTACATCACTATATCTTACTCTGCAAGACTATAGTGATTTATGATATCAATCCATTTCAATATGTGCTTACAAGGCACATCTTAGGGGGGAAATACAATAAATGGATTGTGATTTTACAGGATTTTGATCATGATTTTGTCTCCAAGAAATCACTAGTCTTTGCGGAACTGATGTCAAACTTCGCTAGGTAGCATGAGGATTTTTTTCACAATGACTCATTCATTGATGAGAAAATATTCCTTATCTCATGTTCGGACCCCTGGTATGGAGATATTATAATCTACTTTCAAACTATGAATCTCCCCCAACATATTTCGAGAGATGATCGATGTCGTATATGTCATCAGGTCAAAACCTACCTCATCATCAATGACACTTTGTATCATCAGGGGGTGGATTCTATTTTGTGTCATTGTTTGACTCATGAGGACGTTGAAACCATTCTCAATGAATATCATTGATCCTAATTTTAGGGGTTATATGGTCTAAATTCAGATGAAAAAGTCATAAAGTTATAAAACTAATAGATTTCCCATGTAGATGCCCACCTCCTCATTAATTAATTGGGCTAACAGGTTTCTCGTATGGTTCAAAGAGAGTCCCACATCTCCATTATTGTATTTGGTTTTGTTTTCCACTACTTACTTGGTTGGGTAGTTAGATATATTATTATAATAATAAAGACTCACTTAATGAGCTCTTTACATTATTGTATTGGGTTTCATTTTCCACTACTTAGTTAGTTGGGTAGTTAGATCTGTTATACTAATAATAGAGACTCATTTAATGAGCTCTTTTTGACTTTGTCCAATGGACCATTTTGTAATGATATATAGAGGCCTATAAATCCTTCTCATAATATCAAGTTACTCATTTTGGTTTCTCTCATATTTTCTATTATTCATTGTGAGATTAATTAGTTATGATTGATTTACAAGTAATTAGTTTTAGAGGTGAGGCTTCTCTTTGAGCCTCACCTCCCAAGTACTTCATTTACATGTTTTATATTATTTTTCCATGTTTATTTTCATGAAATATTGACATGTCTAAGCTCCTCCTCTCTCGGAATTCAAGCCATATAGATCTCAACCCTCGAGATCCAGATTGGTGGTATCAGAGCGGGTACGCTCTCCATCGAAACAAGAGTTTGAAGCATGTTGTGGATTCAAACATTTGCAACAATCACCGACCTCCTTTTGGTACTATCAGAATCCATTTATTGGGACATACACTGTAAGCATCATAGTTGGTCCACAGGAACTATAGAGCTTCTTTTTCCCTCAGATATTCATTCACCATTACAAGGAGAAACATACATGGATTCACTACATATATGCATGGATTCACTACATATATACATGGATCCACTACATCCATTGTTCTGCAACATTTTCAACAAATTTGCAGGGTGTCCATACTGCCTACTAAGGTTTCACAACCTCTAGAATAACCCATTATGCTCTACAAACCTTGTTACAGGAGAATCCCCCTGCAGGCAAGTGGATTTCCTCTTGGATACTAGACTCCTATGACCAAGCTAAAAAAGTGCTATTGTGGACACTGACATTCCTTTTCATGAAGCTAAACTACTCAAAGAATAATTAGGAAGAATGGAAATACCTTTACCGACGTTTTTCCTTGCTCGATCCAGGATGATCTTGATCTCCAAGTTCTTCATAAAGTCCTGCAATACAATGAGAAAAAAAAAATGAAACTTCCTACTCTACCATGATTATCTTCACAATGGATCTATAGAAGAAACAAGTTCATGAAACATACACAAAATTTAAAGGAAACAGGCCAAGCATATATTTATATTAATGAAAACAAAGTGAGATGATGCTTACAACCATAGATGTAGGTGCAACAGCTTCATCAAGCTCTCTTTGTCTAGACCCTTTCTCAAATAATCCATACACATAATGATGATGCTTTAGTGATATCTCCCTTATGAGATCATAAGTTTGATACTTTACAATGTCTCCCCTTTCACAATGAGGAGGCCTCCTTATATAGGCTTGGAGAGGCCTAACCACTTAAGAGATTCTTGGGATAGGTTGAGGATTCTTCTCCTTCAGTTAAGGATCTTCCCTAAGATCAAGCCTTGACCTCAGATTTGAATCCAACCAAATCCAGAGATTGAGGGGATTATTCCCTGATTTCTCTCAACGGACCAAAATTCACTCAAAAAGGGCAATGCTCCCTCAGAATGGGGCACAAAGCATTACAATGCTCCCCCAAAAGAGGGTACAAAGAACCATCACTCCTTGATAGTGTATAGGGGAGAACTACCTTTCAAAAATGATTTTTGAGGGGGTTTCTCCATGGAAAAAGACTTGTACTCTTTGTCAAATGACTTCTCCTCTTCAAAACCAGTCTTTTGAGGTGTCTTGTAAGTGTTCTTGATGATGTTGTCTGAGACACAACACAGGCAAGATGACGGTATGATATTTGTGACACTTGAGGCCAAAATGAGACACTTGCAACATTGGTAATGACAACACTAGGCCATCATCGTAATGAGTAATTTTGATGTGTAAGAGATTTCCCCCCAAAGTGAGAAGTTAGAAGACAGGAACTGATGACTTAAGTACTTTGTAGAATTTTTTCAAGCAAGGGTACAAACTCATAGAACCTAATAGAAGTTGCACACAACCATCAAACAAATATTATGACATGTTTCAAACCCAAGGAAAGCATACCTATGATAAAGACTTTCAAGGTATGGCTACCATAAAATACACTACGGATCCATAATTATATTGAAAAAAAGGTATAGCCACTGAAGATACAATGTGAATCTATACTTTCTATGACCTAAACTGATCGTAGCCATGAAGAATATAGAGTGGATCTACGAGATGACAGGACATAGCCACGACCAATACAAAGTGGATTTATGTGACAGTATATGTGTCAATGTTCAAAAGAAACTTTGTCGCAACCTGGAAAAAGTAAATATAAGAGTGATGAATCAACCCAGGGTCTTCTTACTGATCCCAATGTAGTATGAATATAACCATGTCAATAGATGTCCTGATGTTGAACATGGCAGAAACCATTTGATTACTGGTCAATGAGGTAAACCATTAACAAGCACGAGGGAAATCACCATTGATGTCAATGATTCCCAAGGTACTCTAGTACATTCCAACGAATGTGAATGGATGAGCTTAAGTCGAACAACTATGGAATCATCTGATCAGAGGTCAATGATGTAAACCCATTGTCGGATGTGAGGAGGCCTACCATTGAGGCATGCAGGTCCCAAGGTACTAACTGGTTTCTAAGTCTAGCTCCTGGATAATGTGTTGAATTCGACAGGAATAGACTCATCGAAGGAGGGTCTTGGTGTACCCCCCATCAATGACACAAAAATGACATGGAGATGTAATTGGTGGATCAAATGAACATGGATTGACACGAGTATTGAAACAAAAATTTGTGATGGTTGACTCTTGAGGCAGATACATCCCTTGAACACTGAGGCATGACAACATAAATTTGACATGGACCAAAACTTGATAATGCAGTGGATACTATGACTTTCGTTGGGTGACCCAAAGGAGTAAGGAAACTCAAAGGATTGGTTCAGTGTAGAGGTTCAGTGGATTAATGTGTGCAAAGATAAAATTCCATGTTCAAGGGTGACTGTAAGAGTTACTAGTAATGTTCTCAAAAACTGTTTGGCTTGCTTCTTTCAATTTTTACCCCATCCAGATAGACGCGTACCTCTTTTTAATTTAACGAGATCAAGGAGGGTAACACATGCTCGATATAACTCATCTTCGGTAATTCCCTCTTCCTTTGTTTAATGAACTGGAAGAAGTAAGGGTTTGGTCCCATATGGGTCCTTCAATGTATGATTGTTTAACGAGTCTAGAGAAGGTAGACTTGGTGGTTTTTCATATTTAGAGAGTCTAAAAATGACTTAAAGATGACTCCAGTGTTGTCCTTTTTCATAATGTTATTCTCGCAAGGCTGAAAAAGAGATAAATTATCACTCGAAAGATTCACTTTCAAACCTTTTAACAATTGGGAAAGGAAGCAAGATCACTCGACAATATTTTCATGTTTAGAGAGTCTGAAAAGAGTTTAAAGGTGACTCCAAGGGGTTCATTTTTCGTGTATCCATGCAGGTCTGAAAAAGAAATAAAAGTTTACCCGGTGTGTTCTTATGTTTTTGAGCTTGAGAACAAACTAAGACTATTCTCGTGAATGTGACAAGATGAAAAATGAACAAAACTACTCTAAAACCTGCCAATAATGTCAAAAATGCATTCCAGGGGATTAATAAGGCCTCCAACATATTTTCAAAACCCAAAAATAACTATATCTTAGGCAAAAATGAAATTTAAAATAGTAAAAAGGGGTAAAAATATCATTTACCATTTCATTTGTGAAAAGATTTGTAGTAGTGGAGAATTTGTGCTTTGGAGGTGAATCTTCCATTGTTCGGTGCCGGAGCTACGTTCAGCTATTTTCCTCGTCGTTTGGACCAGGCTAGTGCTCTTCTTCCTTTCTCTAATTTGTATAGTTGAAAATTCGTTTTAAGGCAATAATTAGGTGCAAAAATTGATGCCCTGGGCTATCAAGCGCCCAAAAGGGCTCAACGATCCTCTAGGATTAGTGGGGGAGTGCTGCCTAATTTTGAAAGTGCCCCTACAAGCTGATGAAGGGCGTGCCAATGCTCTGGTGTAGTGGTAAAGAGGGTGTTGCCCAAAACACAAGAAATTTGCCCAAAAAATGCCAGCGCTCTCTCAAAACGTGAAGGGGAGGGTTTTAATTTTTTAAAGCGCCCTGATGGCCATTGTGAGGGTGCGTTGGCACCTTTATTTGCTTATAAAGGGGGCATTGAACTCATAGAAAGAGAAACCAATTTTTTTTTAAGTTTTAATTGCCCACAAATTGCTGAAAAACGTGACTAATGAATTTTGGTTGTTGATGATTGCAGGTAACTTCGGCAATAGTCATAATCGAGAAAGAAAGAGAGCATGAGATCGATGATGTGGCTGCATTGCAAAGTCCCTGATCAAGATCCGCATTGAGGAATTGCGGTCTCCTAAAGTTCTTCAAAATGCAAAAAATGAAGAAAGAGATTCTTCTTCTTGAGCATATGATCAGGCTATGGAACGTCGTGGAAAAAGGGTTCCAAATTGGAATGCAAATTATCACCATCGAGTTGGAAGATGTATACTTCCTGACCGACCTCTCGAAAATAGGGGCTCCCATAGTTTTATCCAGACAGAGGGCACTTCCTGCGCCTGTAGATGAGTACCTAGCAAACCATTGTGTCCCAAGAGCGAGACTAGTGGGAGGTAGAATTGAAATCAAATACATCAGGGATCTACCTCTTCAGTCCATTTTGTTTTCCATTACGAGTATAGTGGGAAGTACCAACTTGCACCTAGTTTCAATATCACGGTGGACTATGGTTTACAGTGTCTAGAGACAACACTATTTAACTGGAGTGCAGGGTTCCTTCAAAATGTGAAGGAGAATATTATGAGATGTAGAGCAGGGCAACAGAAGCAGTTCAGGTATGGTCCATTTTTGTTTTCGTTCTTCTTATAATGCATTCCTTAGATACAACCTCAAATTGCATTAGCAGTACGTCCAGTAGGAGAACCATGTATGGATCAATGGATTAGCATGTCTCCAAGACTAGGCTCAGATTCAGATTTCCAATTCACCAGTGATTTCTTCGCTTGGCTAAGATGTCAATTGATCATGATTGAAGACTTCCCATACGCTGGAATGGATTTCCAGGGAAGCATGGAGTTGTTTCTTCTAGAAGGGGAGGATTGGGCTACGTCAGATGAGAAACCAAAAATGATCTTGTCAATTGTTTTTTGATTTTAAACATTATATTTTTTTTTTATTTTTTTTAGGGTACATAGAAGATTTTTTAACAGACGTATCGTTTCATTGTGCAGATAAGGGAGCAACACATCTGGCATAGATGTCGGCACTGGGGTGTCATGGGGATGCTTAGATAGTGGTATATCAAGGGGTGGCAACAAGAGGTCTCCAGGAGGTTGAAAGAAACCTTCAAGGCCTCACGATGGGTATCCCTACTCTTAGGAGGTGGGAAGTGTCACTACATCTACAGAGACACAATGTGGGAGTGTCTAAGAGTCTTAACTCTTTATTGAGGCGAGTATCACGTGCAGTGATATGTTACTCAGAGAATAATGTGATGTAGGAAGATTAGGGTCTTCCTGATGATTGTATAATATGTATGACGATGTTTATGGGTGTGAGGACCCACACTTTTCCTATCTATGTACCATTTTGATGTAATCAAACATTTTCAGTCATGCTGTATGTATATATATATATATATACATTTCCGAGTTTTTACAGTGCCAAATGATTTGCAAATAATGGTGTATTTCATGTGATGCATTTTAATTTACATGATGATATATGATGTGATTTATTTCCGTTATGAAAACTCATCTATGTGTGAGATACCTATCCATGATGTAATTAGCTAACAAAACTGAATTCGTGTTGAGTTCTCTTTGTATGTGTCTATATTCGATAAAATCAAACATTGTTTCAAGACGACGAACTCATAGATGAAGACGTAGTAGGATAGGATTGTGAATAGTGTAGATTCAATTGAGTTGACAGACCATGAGTTGAGAGTCCAGGTTGATGATCATATGAGAAACACCTAGGGAAGAGGCCTCGGTAAAAATTCTGATGACAACATGATATTCTTCCATGTTGTTAGTTTTCGGTCCTAAGAAAATACCTCCTAAATTCACCAAATCAGTCAGAGTGGTAAATGACCCAAGCTACAGAAGCAATGTTCTGAGTGTGTCGACTAGCGCCATTTACAAACCCGAAAAATTATAGGAAAGGAGGATGTCATCTGCGCACGCAAACACAATACACAGTATAAGTGGCTAAGGCAAAACTCGTGCATGTGAGAGAAAAAGACATACCAAACTAAAATACAATAGTGTACAAATTGTTATCTCTCCAAGAAACTCTTTAGGGTTGTAGGCTAAAGATGCTCGGTAACTTAAGAATATTATATTTAGGTGTGCTTGGAACAATGGGATAACTCAATGATTAATGAAATAGACAACTCATCATACATTCAAATGAAACATTGCTTTTAGAAAACAATAATCAGACAAGATATTTTAAAGAGGGGATGAAGAATACTAATCTTGATTTCCAAATACAACTAGGTGTAGGGCTAATACAAGGTAGTAAGGAATCCTTCAATTCAAGTTTATAATCTTAATAAATATATGACAGTCTTTAAAAGCTAAAACAAACTGAAGTAAAGTACAAAAAAACATGATACATGAGCAATTCTGATATTGAAGGAAAAAGGAGACTATAATTCTATTATCCAATAAGAGTCTATAATAGTAGCCAAAAATGTATTCCTAGATTGAACCCTGATCTCTTAAAAATATAGGCATTTATAACCTTTACAATCAGTTTTTAGATACTGCAAACTTGGATCTATATATCTAAATATAGAAAAAAAAACTAACTAAATACAAATTGATAATCAAAAGACTAGTTCCTAGGACTCGAACTGTCTTCTTTGTTGATCTTTGACATCTAGTATTCATCACTTTAATGACTCTGATATGTCATGGAGGATAAAGACAACTGTCTTCTGTAGCTCGAATCTTTCAACAACCATAACCAAAATGTTAGTCGACCCTTTTTAACCTTTGGTGTCAAAATCTCCACGAATTTTTGATGCTGATTGTTTTTTATTTGGTGGTTAATCCTTTGATGCTCCTATAACCCTTTAGTCACTCCAAAATTT
>ML782699.1:692674-704131 GCA_009831015.1 Picea engelmannii
TCACCATAAGGGGACCAATTTGGAGTTCATCCATATTTACTTCTTATCAACCATGAAAAAACAATAATGATTCATATTTACATCAAGCACTATTGGGTCCATTACCCAAACCTTTGTGCTATGGGTCTTTCTTCAAGGGTTGAGATCAATGACAACCAACCTTAATCAACAGGTTTTACTCAGTACCATTGGGCATGGAGTTATTGAAGAAACAAAACAAAAACAAAACTGAAAGGAATATGTACAAGTGAAACAAGGATTTAAGAACAACCTTATGAAAAGTAAGGTTTTAGAAAATGTCGGTTGAAAGGGCCACCTGCTACTTCTTCACTTGCAAGATTT
Source organism: Picea engelmannii (assembly GCA_009831015.1). Lineage (NCBI taxonomy): Eukaryota > Viridiplantae > Streptophyta > Pinopsida > Pinales > Pinaceae > Picea > Picea engelmannii. The sequence continues at coordinate 693,017 of ML782699.1, forward strand.
TGGAGGACAAAGGTATTGTTCTTTTGAACTGTTGTTATGAAAAATGAACCTGCCCAGAGAGCATCAAATTTGCCATGTTTCCCCTTTTCTTGCCTTGATGCATCCCATTTTAGAACCAGCTCCCCTTCTTTGAAAATATTGGCCTTAACTTTCCTATCGAAAACCTCCTTCATCTTCTCTTGGTGTAACTCTGTCTTTTCCAGAAGTTGCTCTCTTTCTTGCTACAACTCTACAAGATTATGGATCCTTCTAGTAAAATCATTTGGTTCAGAGTCATCTTCTTGTAAAAACTTTGCAACTGGAAGTGCAAGTTGAATAGGAAAGATGGCTTCAGTACGATATACTAACTTGAAGGGGGATGTACCAATTGACTTTTTATTTGTAACCCTGTCAGCCCACAAAGCAAATTTCAATTTGGAATCCCAACTTTTGGTATTTTGTTCAAGCAACTTCTTTATGATTATGACTAAACTCTTATTCGATGACTCAGCTAAGACATTTCCTTGTGGATAGTAAGCAGTAGAATGTACTAGCTGAACTCCCAGCTCTTCACATAATTTTACCAAGTGTTTATCTTTAAATGCAGCAACTTTATCAATGACTATTCTCTTAGGGAAACCAAATCTGGCGAATACGTTTTCTTGCAAAAAATTAATGATGACAGTGTGATTGGTGTTCTTGGTAGGACTGGCCTCAATCCATTTGGTAAAATAATCGGTGGCAACAAGGATCCATCTATGCTGACTGCTATAAGGTGGGTGAATCTCACCTATGAAGTCCAGACCCCATTGTTGGAAAGGACCCATGACCACAATAGGTCTGAGGGGGAGGGATTTTAGTTGTTATTTTCCTGCAAACCTTTTGCACTTGCCACATGTTATCACAAATTCACACACATCTGAAAATAAAGTTGGCCAGTAGTAACCATCTCTTAAGATCTTATGTGTTGTAGTTTTCCAATAGTGATGTCCTTCACACTCACTATTATGAAACTCAATCATGATTCTAGCTACTTCTTCTTGGTTTATGCACTTCAATAGTAACCCTATCGGATTTTTCTAGAACAATAAGTTGCCATTAATGTAGAAATTCATGGATTTGAGCTTTAAATCCCTCCCTTGTGTTCTTGTCAAATCTAAAGGAACTGATCAAGTCTACAGAAAATATAAGATGTGGCTATACCATTTACAGTTAGATAGGTGAGTTGATACTTGCATTTCCTCACTTCCTTTGTCCTCTGAAGACTGAATATTTTCTGCATTTACACTTACCAAATTTATCTCAAGCAGTTTACAATTTTCTTCTGCAAGAAGTTTGGCAAGGCATTGAACTTTCACAAGTTTTGTCGGCTTGATCTCAACATCAAATTCAATTAACTTTCCTATCCACTTACTCATTTTTCCATCTATGTTGGGTTGTATAAGAACATCTTTTGGAAGGTACATAAGCTATTACCTTGGCTTGAAGGATGTAAACTCTGAAGGCTGTTAATGACTTGATGAGTGCATATGCTTGTTTTTCCAATAGTTCATACTTCACTTCAGCATCTCTCAAGACTTTACTGAAGAAGGCAACTGGCTGCTCCTGATCATCAACATTTCTCTGAAATAATACTGCTGCAATTGTGTCTTTTGAAGCAAATGAAAAGATATAAAACTCCTTGTCGAAGTCAGGGATGATTAAAATAGGGGTTGTCATAATGGCTTCTTTGATAGAATTGAAGGAGTGTTTATCTTCTTCAGTCCATCTTACTTCTGAGTTCTTTCTTAACATAGAAGTGATATGCTTTGTAAGTTCTGCAAAGTTGGCTATAAACCTCCTGATAAAGTTTATAGTTCTGATGAAAGATTGAATGTCCTTTTTTTATCTAGGAAGAGACAAATTTTTAATGGCTTCTACTCTTTTTGGATCAATCCTCACCCCATTAGCTTAAACAATATGTCCAAGTAATTTCCCTTCTTTGAGTGAAAAATTAGATTTCTTAGGATTAAGAGAAATGCCATACCTTCGACATTTTAGGAATGTCTTTCTCGAGTGCTGCAAATGATGTTCATGGCTACTTGAAAAAATAGTAATGTCATCAAGATATATCAAGACGAATTTGTCTTTCTCCCCAACGAATGCAATGTCCATTTCCCTCTGGAATGTCACTCCCACATTCATCAATATGAAAGGCATCTTTTTGTACATAAATGTACCCCATGGAGTGGTAAAGGCAGTCTTTTCTCTGTCATCCTGATGGAAAAAAATCTGGTTGTATCCAGAAAACCCATCAATAAAGGACATCATCTTTGATCCTGACACCTTCTGTAAAATATGTTCCATCTTGGGAAGCGGGTAGTTGTCTTTCCTAGAGCACTTATTCAGATTTTTGAAATCCACACAGAGTTTGATCTCTCCATTTTTCTTTCTGACAGGTACAAGATTAGCAATCCAATCTGAGTACCTGAGAGGTATAATAATGCAGGCATCCAATATCTGAGTTTCTGAGTTTCTACCTAAAGATCTAAGTTTCTACCTAAATGGTTTTGTATCTTTGTTCAGGGGAATCTTGTGTTGAATTACTTCAGTGTTGAATGTCTTTAAGTCTTCATATTTCCAAGCAAAGATGTCAGCAAATTCTTTCAATAGCTCACCGTAATCAGCCTTTTTTTTCCAGTCAGATGTAAAGCTAAGTTGACATATTTAGGATCCTGTTCACTGGCTATATTATACTGAAAAAATTCTGAGTCTTCTTCCCTTTTTTCCAATTTGACTACCACATCATTGTTATCAAAAATATTTTCTAAAGGGACCAAAACTTTAGGGATTCTGTTAGTGGAAAGTTGTACTATTTCATGTGCTATAATTTTACTTATGAACTTTGGCTTCTCAGCTTCATCATCATGTTCATTCTCCTGATCAATTTGCAAATCTGCGAACTCATCTATCACTGCAAGAAATCTGGTGAGTTCAGCATCATCCTCGAAAACCTTCCAGAATTTTACATTATCAGGGAGTGATGGCCTATACTTTAATTGGATTTCGTAATTCAATTTAGGAGGTAAAGGAGGTATAAAAGCATATGCCGACACAACTAATGAATCATCCAATTCATTCATTGCTCTGGGTATTAATGAAATCTTGAAATCTGTAAAAGTATGGATTGCTCGCAAAACGTCATCCCTATAGGCTTTCAGCCTAACATGTTTTGCTTGAAAGGACTTGTTTACCTACTGAATGATTAAATTTGCATCTCCGAATACCTGTAATCTTTGAATCTTCATCTCTTTGGTTGCATTTAATCCTAGGAGCAGTGCCTCATACTCTACAATGTTGTTAGTCACTTTAAAATCAAGCTTAAAGGACAAATTAGAAGTTTTCTTTGAAGGAGAAATTAACACCACTCTTGCTCCTGTTGATTCTTTGGTACAAGTGCCATCAAAGAACATGGTCCAAAGATCGTCTTCTGCTACTTATATGGACTGAACTGTGGGCTTCCTAAGCAACAATGAGTCGAGTAATGAATCATCAATTTGTAAGATGCAATATCCCATACATGTGTCAACTGAATAAATAGGATGGTTGGTTGGATTTTGTTCATCACTGATTACATATGCAATTTGTGACTCCCTGTATAACCTTCTGTTTACTCCTCCAAAAACAGGGATAGTAGCATATGAGAGATCCATTTGAATAGTGCAACCTAGCCTCTTCATCCACGATCTTGATAACAAACATCCAAATTTAGGTGGAATGTCTGCCACTACTATATCCATAACCATGGTTTTCATATATGCTTGGGTCAAAGTTACAACAAAGTCCTTGATCATTCCGAGACATTTGACTTTCTGAGAGTCAAAAGAGAAAATATCATGGTAAGACTTAGTAATCTCTAACCCAAGCTAATCCATGACCGCCTTTGGCATTAAGTTGTGAGAAGCACCGGAGTCCAACAAATAGTTATGTAGTGTTTTGTCATGAATGTTCAGAGAGATATAAAAAGGTGAACAACTTTCATCTCTTTCTTCTATCATTTGGCCCAGAGTAATGGTTGGATTTTCATTATATATATTGAGAATATCAGCAAAAGGGGATATGGATTTGGGATCCAGAGTTTTGAGGATATCTTTCTTGAATGTTTCATTCTTCATTAACTCAACCAAAGGGATGGGGATTTTAATTTTTTGTATTTCAGCCTCAAAATTGAAAGAATAGGAGATTTTATCAGAGACCTTTACCTCATTTAAAGGATCTTTCTGAATGCTTTGTTGGTCAGCAGGGGTTTGACTTTTCTGAATTTGTTGTGTGACAGGGACAAAAATCTTCTTGGGAGGAGCTAGTGCGTTTACTTTTGAAGAGTTTGTTTGTTGATCCTCTCATGTCTAATCCTTTTGCTTAACAGGGGCTGCGATATTCTTGGGAGAAGATGGTGCATTCTATTTGGAAGTATTGGACTTAGATTTGAGATTATATCCCTTCTTCTCTTCCATTTGAAACAGACCATCATCAGCATAACTTCCATTTATCTGTTCAATCATTAATGACTCTTCATAGTCATGTTGTGTCAGATAAGATTTCCCTGTCTCCTCTCCAACGCAGTGAATATTATCCTCTCCATATTCTTGATAATCACCTTCATATTCTTCCATCATGAAATTTTGAAGAGGAGCCTTTATCCTCTGATCCTCAGTAGGATTCCTTTCTCTTTGCAAAATCTGCATTGGCTGATTATTTCTTCTGAAGTTGTTGGGATTTTGATTTGGGTTTCTACCTACATAATCATAAGTGCCCCTTCCCTTGACAGGTTTCTTATTTTCAATTTTGAGTTTAGATATCTCAGAGGTTAGAGATTCTAACATCTTAGCCATTTTATCTAACTTTGGTTTTTCAATGGATGAAGAAGAAGCTTCAGCTCTTGGCTTTCTTCTATCAGTGTTTCCTTTCAACTTATGGGCAGCCAATATATTTGATTCCACTTCAAGGGAAACATATTGCATCAGAGATAGTGTCAGTGACATCCTTTCTCTCAAAAATAAACAAAACTCTGAGTCAAAAGAATCAGAATATGTGATTTTGGCAAAGGCATCTGAAGGTTTTATCTCTGCTGGTATTTTATTGTACATTCGGTTGAACCTTTTAGTGAAATCAAAGACTAACTCACCATTTTGTTTCCTTAGATTTCCAAATTCAGTAATATAGTATAGAAAATATCTTCTATCACCCCAGTGTTTCAAAAAGGTATCATCCAATTGCTCAATGCTAGCTATTGAGCCAGCAAGGAGTTCCTTGAACCACTTCCTAGCGTGGCCATCTAAACTTTGGACAAAGACTTGAGTCCAAACATCTTCCTTCTCAATATTAAGGTTTTCAACATAACTGTAGAAGGCCTCAATATGTTCTTCAGTAGTCACATCACCCTCACTTGTGAATTTGGGCATATACTTCTAATAGTCTCCTGTCGGCATAGTTGATACTGGGTTTGGAAATATTAGTGGCGCATACCTAGCAGCTAGAATTTTTTGCATCTTAGTCAAAGGAGGTGGTGCAACCATAATGATCAAGGGTGAGATCTAGGTGATAGTTTTTCCTTTGATTCCTCAACACTAGAGAAATCCAAAGAAGGTGAATTCTCTAACAGGAAAGAGGTCTGATATGAGGCTCTGTAAAAATTTGCAAGCTGTTCAACCAAGTTTTCTTCACCTTTATCAGACAATTCTTGAAGAAGATGTTCTACAGCAAGGAAGCTAATGTAAATGTTTAAATGATCTTCTTTCTGCTGTGAATGAAAAGACTCAAGAGAGGAAGAGCTATGCTTTCTTTCTAAGGACTTAGGTGATTGTTTAACCAAGTTTGAATCTATCAATTCTTTAGAAGTGACATTTTCCTATTGATAAGAAATAAGTGATTCTTCCACAGTGGTTATAGTTGCTTTTTCACTGGCAATCTTAGTGGAATATGATTCAATTTTTTTTGCAGTATATTTCTTAGAACTATGGAAATGATTACCTTCCGTTTCTGATTTTGAATACTGACCCTAGAATGATCTCCCTCTTCTGAGAAGTAGTTTTGGATTGGGCACTGGTGTGAAAGGTGATTCTTGTGGATTCTCCCTAGTACGGATCCTCTTGGGAGCCAGGATGAACTTATGGAGTCACCAGATAGATAATTACAACCAACATGATGTCTGATATTTGTCTATCATCAAGGATCATCTATGTGTCGTATCCGAGGAAAGATTAGCTTCAGTCTCGGATCCCCGACAATGGCGCCAATTTGTTATCTCTCCAAGAAACTCTTTAGGGTTTTAAGATAAAGATGCTTGGTAACTTAAGAATATGATATTTAGGTGTGCTTGGAACAATGTGATAACTCAATGATTAATGAAATAGACAACTCATCATACATTCAAATGAAACAGTGCTTTTAGAAAACAATAATCAGACAAGATATTTTAAAGAGGGGATGAAGAATACTAATCTTGATTTCCAAATAAAACTAGGTGTAGGGATAATACAAGGTAGTAAGAAATCCTTCAATTCAAGTCTATGAGCTTAATAAAGAGATGATAGTCTTTAAAAGCTAAAACAAATTGAAGTAAAGTACAGAAAAACATGATACATGAGCAATTCTGATATTGAAGGAAAAAGGAGATTGTAATTCTATTATCCAATAAGAGTCTATAACAGTAGCCAAAAATGTATACCCAGATTGAACCCTGATCTCTTAAAAAGATAGACATTTATGGCCTTTACAATTAGTTTTTAGATCAAGAAAACTAGGATCTGTATATCTAAATATAGAAAATAAAACTAATTAAATACAAATTTATAATCAAAAGACTAGTTCCTAGGACTCAAACTATCTTCTTTGTTGATATTTGACATCTGGTCTTCATCACTTTAATGACTCTGATATGTCATGGAGGATAAAGACATATGTCTTCTATAGCTGGAATCTTTCGACAACCATAACCAAAATTTTAGTTGACCCTTTTTAACCTTTGGTGCCAAAATCTTCACGAATTTTTGATGCTGATTTTTTTTGATTTGGTGGTTAATCCTTTGATGCTCCTATAACCCTTTAATCACTCCAAAATTGCTTGGCTCTAGCTTAACTTTCCAAAAATTTATTTCTGTAGTTTCACCAGCTAATTCACCTTATGATATGCTAGTTAAATGGTGAAAGCCCTGCTTTTCACCAGCTAATTAGTTGTAATTTTGCCTTTTGCACTGGTGAAAGATCTATGTTTGGCCAAAAAGAAACTCTTCATATTCAAAATTGTTGTCTTACCAAAAACTCAGTGTTCCTTTGATTTATCTCACTGCAAATTCACAGCAACCTGGGCCAGTATTTGTAGATCTGGATGTGTATTAATCTTCTCCTTCAATTTCTTGATTTTCCTCTTGAGGTGTTTTGCTAACCACCGCAAGTTGTTATAATCCTTGGTGATTTTCTTCTTTCTCTTTTTGTCTTTGACACTCTCATGAGCTAACTTCTCAAAAGCTTCATTTGTCTTTGCAAAGTTTTCTGATAAGGCTTTATATCTTGCCTTGATCACTCTTTCCAGAACCTCCTATTATGCTATCACCTCTTTCAACTCTTTAATTTTTTGTGATTTCTTTGACTTCTTACTTTTTGAGGTTTCACCTTTATCTATGGGAGTAAAAGTTTCATAGTCCTGTGCAATTTCTATGGAATGCTATGGACTTTTAATGACTGGACTTTCATCTTCCCTTTCTAGCTCTGTTTTTGAATCTGTGTATGGAAAATTGAGAATATTTGTCTTTTTCACTGTAGACTGTTCTGAATTGGTTTCAAAATCCAATTTCTTATTTTCTTTCTTGGACTTTATGATAGAAATCCTGACCTCTAGTGGTCCTGAAAGAGCTCTCCTCCTCCTTGAGCTACTCTGAGGAGTTGACTTCTTTTTCCTTGTTTTCTTTTGCTCATTTAAAGGTTGAGTTTGGGTCTCAAAACCTTCCCAGAAGAGAAAGTGTTGCCAAGTTCTTCCTCTTTGTCTCGATTCCTCTAAAATTGTCAGTTTGATCAAGACAAAATGATAAAGGGAACTTTTTATGCTTAAAGGTTCAACTCTGATCTTTTTACATACTTTGGTTAGGCTTTTGTGAAGAAAGAAAGGCAAATTTAGGAGGGTCTTCCCTGTGAAATGATCTAGAAGTCTGAAATGATATAACATTATCTTGTCATACCTGCCTTCTAAGGTGAAATAAAGTTGAATGCCTTTGAACAGGTCTTGCCACTCATCTTCCAGGTGAGAAACTGGCATTCTTTTCCTCCAGGTTATGTTTCCTAATTCTTCCTTGAGGTATACCCTGAAATTCAAATTCTTAGTCACTGTTGTCTTAAACCAGCTTTGGCATGTTCTGGGTAAGTTGGTTGTTGTGGCGATGGTAACTTCATTGAATATCATCTCTAGAGATCCCAAGTTGGCTTTCTTCACATCATACGATTTGGCAAAAACTTCAGTCGTGGTTTGGTGGTAACCATTCTGTAACCTTTCCACATAATTCATGCATCCCACATCTGAGAAACGCTTTTGCACATCTGGATGCGACTACAAAAATTATAGGATATCCAATTCTTTCCTCAGCGATAACCCACTCCACTTCCTCGCCATCTATGACTCGAACCTTAGATGATTTGCAGACAATTTACACAGTGATTTTCTTGATTGAGCCCAAGTTTGGTGTTGGTGAAAACTCTCTGTGTTGCCATTTTTGAAAAAATGGAACCATTTCATATTACCTGTGAACAGTGCACGTTCAAAATACGAAATGTTGATTTGATGTCATTGGGTGACTAGTACTTTCTCCTCTATCTGCAATGATGAATGTGAATTCATCATCTCCAATCCTCTCATTGTTGGAGCATGAAATCGCGAGCACGATCCACCATCATATCCTATTAAAATTTCCACAACGGTATCATCATCATTATTTGTTTTGATTAGCTCTCCATAATGATTGTGTGATGTGTGTCGAGCGTGTCCTTTTTGGTTTCCGGAATCATGGAAGAGAACCCTGTGTTTAGCGCTTTCACCAAATTTCCTGCCTATGGAAGAGTACACCTTAAATGTTGAAAGCCGATGCTTTCACCAACTAACATCAACCTTGCAACATGTGTTAGCTGTTGAAAATCTTTTTCACAAAATTTAAAAAAAAAAACCTTTGAGGATCAACTTATTTCTAGGGCATGAATTTAAAAACCTATATTTTGACACTAGAAGAATCTAAAAACAAACATAGAATCCTATAGATGACCATGCTATCACCTACAAAATGGAACCAACTGACTGATTCATTTTTGGAGCTAACACAAATCACGTATGCTAGATGTCCTATGCATAGTACTTCTTAAGGTAAATCTCGTTCTGGGACTCACCCAAGGAGATTCTGTCATAGTCAACAAGTTCATAGGTGCCTCTATGTAGAACACGTTTCACGATGTAAGGACCATGCCATAGAGGTTCTAACTTCCCTATCCTTAACTTATCATGATCCTGGTCGTAAACGAGGACTAGGTCTCCTTCTGCAAAAGCGCGAGGATGGACGGACTTGTCGTATTAATTCTTGATTCGCTTTTGATATGTCTCATTGATGAGAGCAACATCATGATGTGTTTCATCCAGCCTAGTCAAGTGTAAGAAACGTTATTCTTTAGTAGAAGTGTGGGGTAGGAGTTCTACTTTGAGTTTCAGTGAGGGAATTTCGCACTTGATTGGTAAAACAACTTCTATGACATATATTAGTTGGAAGGGAGAGGATCCAGTAGAAGTGTTTACTGAGGTTCGATAAGCCAAGAGAGCGGAGAAAAGTTGTAAATGCCAAGATGTCTTGTTTTCCCCTAACATATGTTGGATCATAGTTTTACGAACCTTGTTGATAGATTCAACTTGTCCATTAGCTTGAGGATAATACAAGGATGATTTCTCACGGTGAAAACCCAACTTGGCATGCAACTCACTCATCATTTGGTTTTGAAAATGTGAACCATGATCAGTTACAATGGCTTGTGGAACACCAAAGCAAGTGATGATGTGATTTAAAAAGAAAAGGGCTGCAATATGACCATCATTCAGAAAGGTAGGCATAGCCTCGGTCCATTTTGTAAAGTAATCGACGACGATGATTATATAACCATGCCCCCCAGCTGAGGTAGGCTTACACTGCATGAAATCAATGCCCCATTTGTCAAAGGGGACTATGGAAATAATGGGATGTAGCAGAGCAGGGTGGGTGTGTTCCTTGTTACGAAAACCTTGGCAGGGTGGGCACTTTTTGATGGCTTCAATAGAATCTTTGAAGATTGAGGGCCAAAAGTAATCGGCACATAAAATTTTCTGGGTTGTAGCCATCCCAGAAAGGTGACTGCCACAGGCTCCAAGGTGATAGTCATTGAGGACATGTTCAGCCTCTTCATGATTCAGACATCATCGCAGGATAGTGTTAATACCATGATGATATAAAGTGTCATCGATAATAAGGTAACGACGAGAATGGTGGCGAGTACAACGATGTTCTTCACGAGAGATATCGGGCTGAAAACATTGGGTCTGGAGATAAAGAAGGATGTCTCCATACCAAGGATTATAAATGATAATGAGGAATAGAGATTCATCAGGGAGATAATCTCTAGGCTCAATGTCTTCATCAGCATGGGGAAAATCATAGATGAGCTCCGCAAACACCAAGGAATTTTTAGATTTGGACTTAGAAAATTCAATATCGAATTCCTGAAGGATGACGATCCATTTGGAGTATTTTCCCCCAAGGAATTGACGTGTCAAAATATGATACATGGGGTTTGATTCCACAATAACTGTGGTTGTGCATAGAAAAATATAGTGACGAAATCTCTGGACAGCAATGACAACTACCATAGCCAACTTCTCAACATGTGAATAGCGGAGCTCTGGTCCAGATAGACTTTTACTCAAATAATAAATCACATGTTCTTCACCGTAGGAGTCCTCCATGACACCTTCCTTGATCGAAATGTCAATGAAGATCGTAGATGAAATGTTGCCCAAATTTCCCTCAGAAAGAGTATCTTGTGTGAGGATGGGAGATTGTGGAAAATCGACAACATCAGGAGGGAAGATAGAGTGTATGT
>ML782699.1:749378-763617 GCA_009831015.1 Picea engelmannii
AAAATAATTTTTTGGTAACTTTATCATTTGAACATGAGAACCCCAATGTGGATTTAGCACTCAAGAATATAAGAGGAGTACTATTCATCTAGGAACCAGAGGTGGAACTCATAACAAAATACCAACAACAAAATAGAAAAAAAGTGAAAGAACTATTGTCATGCTATCATGTGCAGGAAGAAGCACTAGATGAAGATGACCTACACAATATCCAAATTATAGAAATTGAAGGAGAAAGAGAGGTGGAAGGCCCATCTCTAGAATCAGAAGTATTTGTTATGCCAATCAGGGTGAAGAAAGTAAATATTGGGACAAATGATAATCCCAAAATGGCCAGTATTGGAGACTACTGGGATGAACAAACAGTAGAAAGAATAATAGATTTATTGTGTGAATACAGTGAAATTTTCCCAACAAAATTTACAAAGATGAAAGGCATATAAAGAGATCTAGGAGAGATGAATACACATCTAAAACCTGAGGCTATATCTACCAGACAAATAACTTATAGACTAAATCTGATTTATAAACAGAAGGTCAAATAAGAAATTGACATAATGTTAGAAGCTAATGTCATAGAACCAGTGGAGGAGTCTGAATGGATAATCCCTATGGTAGTGTAGGAAAAGAAAAAAAGAGGGATAAGGATATGTGTAGATCTCAAGAAATTGAATGATGCTTGCCTACATGACCCTTTTCCCACCGATTTCATAGATGAGGTATTAGAGAATGTGGGAGGCCAAGAAGCATACTCATTCATAGATGGATTCTCAGGCTACCATCAAATCAAGATAGCTCCCAAATATAGGTATAAGACCACTTTTTCCATAGAATGAGGATCCTACCAGTACACAGTCATTCCTTTTGGGATGAAGAATGCACCAACTATATTCTCAAGGGTATTCATAGCTGCCTTCAAAGAATTCATCCATCAGTTTTTAGAAGTATACATGGATGGTTGGAAAATATAGAGTTTGTTGAAGGACCATGTAGAGGTGTTAAGGATAATGTTGGAAAGATGTAGACAATGTCAGATATCATTAAATATCAAGAAGTTCATCTTTGCGGCATCTTTGCGACACCTTTCAGAATACTATTGGGACACATAGTGTGCAAACAAGGTTTGCTAGTAGATCCTACCAAGATTGCAGTGATTGTTACTTTACCACCACCAAAATCAGTGTGCTAGTTGAGAGAAACATTCGTCCACACGGGCTACTAAAGGAAATTCATAAAAGGATATGCACAGATCACTGCATCGATGGAAAAAATACTGAACAAAGATACTAAATTCTAGTGGAATGAGGATTGTCAACAAGGGTTGGACACCTTGAAAGAGAATATGGTAACAATACCTATTCTGGTATTTCCAGATTGGGAGAATACATTTCATGTGCATGTATATGCATCAACCATATAACTTGGAGCTATTCTAGCACAGCCAGGAGTAGGAGAGTTATACCAGCCTATAGCATTTGCAAGCATAAAAATGTCAGAGTCAAAGCAGAACTACAATACTATAGAAAGAGAAGGACTAACAATGGTATATGCACTGCAAAATTTCAGACACTATCTACTTGGGAAACACTTTAAAATGTTCACAGATCATTCTACCCTCAAATACCTAGTCAACAAGAGAGTGTTGGGGGGGACAATCTGTAGATGGTTACTACTGTTTCAGGAATTTGCCTTTGAAGTGATAGTCAAACAAGGGAAGTTGAATGGAGGACCTAATCACCTGTCGAGGATCACCAATGGAGAGGAACCTACAAATTTAAAGGACAAATTCCTTGATGCGCAGTTATTTTCATTCCAAGTATCCGATGAATATTTTGCTGACATCATTGAATACTTGAGTACAGGGAATGTGCTACAATAATTCAACACTGCACAGAATAAAAATCCAATATTTAGAGTTGCAAACTATCAATTGATTGTAGGACACCTATACAATATGGGCACATACATAATTATGAAAAGATGTGTCCTAGAACATGAGAGGCCTAGGATTTTAGCAAAGGCTCATGAGGGAATAGTTGGAGGACATTATGTAGGAAAATATACCACACAGAAGATATTGCATGCAGGACTATGCTAGCCGACCATTCACAGAGATGCAAAGGACATTGCCAAAGATGTGATGTATGTAATAGGCTCGGTAAACTTAATAGATGGGATGAGATGCCCCTAAGACCATAAGTAACCATGAAAGTATTCAAAAAATGGGAAATAGACTTTGTGGGACCAATTAATCCACCAACAAATATGTCAAGAGCAAGGTATATCATTATTGGGACATAGTATTTAATGATGGGCAGAAGCAACACCAGTAAAATATTGCAGTGCAGAGACAACAACACACTTCATGTTCGAGCAAGTGATCACTAGATTTGGATGCCCAAGGATTTTGATGAGTGACCAAGGCACTAACTTCATAAATAGTACTATTAAGGCTATGAATGAAGAGTTTGAAGTCTATCATCAAAAGAGTACACCATATCACCCTTAAGAAAATGGAACAATGGAAGCCTTTAATAAGATCCTAGAGAATTCTTTGACAAAGATCTACAATGTCAACAGGGATGATTGGGATTTGAAGATACCAATAGTATTATGGGCATACAAGAATACATGCAAAAAGTTGACAAGATAGACACCATTCAGGTTGGTGTATGGACAAGAGGCAGTGGTGCCATTAGAATTCATGGTACCTAGCCTATGCGTAGGAGCAATCACCAACATTACAGAATGAGGCACAGTAAAATAAAGGCTAAGTCAGTTGATGGAGATGGAAGAAGATAGGATCCTAGCATTATTCCACCAAGAAGTACAGAAATCAAGAGATAAAAATTGGCATGACAGACATATCAAGAGGAAGATTTTCAAGGAGGGAGACCTAGTCTTGGTGTATAACAGTAAATTTCTTCAAAATCCAGTGAAATTTAGAATACATTGGTTGGGACCATAAGAAGTGAAGAATATCACAAATGGGGGATATGTACAGTTGAAAGATTTGGGAGGCATAGAATTGAGAGGAATGATCAATGGGAGTCAAATGAAACTATATAGGGACAATCAACCTCCTAGTGCCTAGAAAAATACAATGCAGTAAGAAGATATGTACATAGTGTATTATAGTATAATTTAAGAGAGATAAAAGGAGAAAAATAAATAAAAAGAAGAAAAGCCATAAAATAAAAACAGATTGGCCTGCATGGAAGGTTTTGATAGAATAGAATTGTTGGAATAGAATAGTGCACTGCAAGAAAATTAGGGATGGAAAACACTACATGTAGGAGAGCGGTTAATGGGTAGAAAGGAACAACACACATGAAACACAACAAAAAGTGAAAAAGTGACAATTGTCAGCGCAGAAAAGATGTCACTTCTTCGTCTCGCTATAAATTCGAAAAAAGGGGGGAAATAAACCCATTGTGTTATTTTCTAAGGAGAAGAATGCAGAGATGATTTGAAGAGAGATAGAGTGTGAATTTTCACTAGCCTCTATTTATTTGGAAGTATAGATTCCATATTTCCTCATCATGTCACCATCGAGAGTTGGAGCGTCGAGCAGAACTAGAAGAAACACATAGAGTAGCACTCAGGTGCCACAAACCGGAACAAAGGAGATACCCACAATGGTGGATTTGGATGAAATCCACACACCGTAGTATTATTTGACCACAATGCATGTGAAAGAGGAGAAGGAACCTGCACAGGAGCTCGAGCATCCAGAAGATGACGTCAAATGGATGGAATTCGACGTGTCTAGGGGGAAAGGGTTGCAGCAAGAAGAAAATACCATGGGTTCAATGCAACAGGGCCTAGAACCCAAAGAGAAACAGATAACAGGGCACCAAAAAACACTAGTAGTCAGGGTATCATACCCACAAATGACAAAGAAGGTGCGAGCATAAAGAAGTGCACAGGGCGTACAACACACACAAGCATAACTAGTCGTGGTAATGTCAAAGATCCTAGAAGGTGTAAAGGTAGACGATGAGATGGTAGGAGGAGTAAATGGACTCAAATACTCCAACCATGATGTGTCTAATGCCATAAAGTTCCTGGATTTGGAAACAAAAAGTTATCTGGAGAGTAGAGGAGAAGGCCCATCAGGCGTGCCACTGTTGGAGCCTGCGCAGTGGATTTTGGGACTGTACAACACCAAAATAATGAACCTACTAGTCATACCACACTTTGGGCGCGGTAAACACATAAACGGATGTGTAAAGAAGATGCTATAGAGGGTTCACAAAGGCATCTTATGGATGGATAGGCTAGTTCCTATCAATTTCGATCTCATCACAACAATTACAGGGCTACCCATAGATGGGGAGAAGCTAGAACAATACCTAGAAGACAAAACTAAGGTGAAAGCCATCTCAGATGAGATCAAATCAAAGTATGGTGCAAAGAGGGGTAACAAGGGTATCAGGATGAGTGACATCAATGATCCTGCGATAGGATTTTCAACACTACTTATGGGTTGAAAATTAATGCAAAAGTACAAAAAGGAAGAAGTACCTGCATGAGTAGTAGCAGTTGCAACGTAATGCACAAAGGGGATCTTGATGAGCTCGACCCCTTATATATTAAACTCATTCCTTGAATACTGCAAGGATGCACAAGACTAGGAATTTGAGTTCCAATATTCGTGGTTACTCCTCCTCATTGCACTTATGGTGTGGTAGGAACCCACATACAATCTGTTCCTGCCAAGGACAAGAAAATGTTGTGCAGTGCACTACACATCCCTTCGTAGTACAATTGATACCAAGAATAAAAAAATTAACAACAACTTATTCATGCTATACTTGACAGAGATCCAAAATAGAGTCGCGTATACATGAAGGATTCCCACAGAAACTGTCCAGGAGTTTGGGAAGATAACAAATTTCTAGACATCGCACCATAGTATATGGCTACAAGTAAATAGGGATCCATCCAATGAGTGGTTGTGGTTGCAGTACTGAATAACAATGCAGGAAATCCATATGGAGGTCCAGGAATGGCCCAAGGAGTGGAGAACGCTAAGAATCCCAAGGACAGATCCATGAGCATAAACAATGATGCAAGACATAACAGTCCCTGCACAGTCAACATGCACAAACAACGCAAGAAAAAAGAAAAATACGACATAGGGCCAAGAAGGGGGAAATAGTCCCATACAGAAGAAAACCACAACGAAGAATAAATCCCAACGTGGCTCTACAGAGGGACCACCACACACACAGAAGAAAACTAGAGAAATGATGAAACAAATGCACGCAGAAGACAAGTAGACAGAGACAAAAGAAATATCAATGGAAGAAGGAGAAGGGAAGGATACAGGAATGGATACATAGATTCCAGAAGCATATGAACCATTAGAGGATGAAAGGAAGAGAACAGGGGAGAAAGAAAGTAGCTCCAGAAATAAGGTCAAGGCTCAAAAGAAACCCATGGTGACATCATTGATGATGGGCAACGTGTAGTTGATAGCCACGATAGTGGAAGATCAACTGTCAGAGGTGTGGGAAAATGCCGAAAAGCATAGAGCTTCAATTTTGGAGAAAATACAAGAGGTGAAAATTGTGCTGGAGAAGTTGAATATCAAGACAGAGTAGCAACAACAGAAGACAACAAATCCAGCTAAAGAAGGGGCACCAGTGGGAGAGACAATGCATATCACAACATAGAGGAGCGTAAACTTCTAGATTACTCCTGAAATGTTGTTTATAGATGAGGAGACATTGTAGATGCCCCTGAAGGAAATTGAGATGTTGGACTTGGCGTTTCCCAAGATTCCAACCAAAGGATTGTACAAATTACAAGTGAACATCACGCAAAAGATTCAGTCCAAAGCAAGGTCTGACGTGACAAACTTACAATTGGCACAAGAAGACAACACCTCACTAAAGGAGGCACTTAACAAGGAAGGGCAGGAGAAATAGATGGCGCGTCAGAAGGTGGATGAAATGGAAAACTAGGTCCATCCAATATTCCAAGACATATCGGATAGTGAAGGAGTATAGGGAGTGTCAACGCAAGAGAAAATGCAGAAGACAATGTAGTCGTTGCAACACTACAAGGACCAAATAAAAGAACTAAAGGAGCGTGTAGTTCCCATAACTCCTCCAGAAATCAGAGTGCAAAGAGAGGAGGATGTGACAACTTCTACAGAAAACATCATGCAGAAAATACAAAGGATGAAAGAATTGTTGGAGAAGAGCACCCAGTTATGGACAGAAATTCTAGAGGATGGGAGCTTACAAAAGATGCAGGGGAAGGAAGAAAAAATACATGCAACCATAACAGACATCAAATAGTGACAGATAATGATGTCACTTCTAGAAAAGATCAATATTGTCATGGAGATGATTACAAGATGAGGAAAAGGTAGTATAAGAACAAAAGATGGTACAACAGGCTTAGTTGGAGCCCCTACAATAAAAGGAAAAGAAGTTGGTTGTTGATATCGACACAGCAAAACTGAATGTAGAGCGCAAAGGAGAGAAATGAGGATAGTTTCTACAAAACCTAGTAATTGTGTAGGTCATGGAAGATATGGTCGAAAGGAGTAGTCAGGCTCAGGCGCAATGCTAGAGAATCACTTAAATGTATGATGTGTTGGCACAAGTAGTGACAGATGCTAGAGTTAGGAAGTGACTCAAGACGAGTCATGATGTCAGTGTTGGGGGCTTGTTGGGCGCATGCCCATTTTGGATAAAAGCACGACGTGGGAGAAATAAAACTAGCAAGAAAAGAAACATGTGGAAAGAAAAAACGCATGCAGAGGAGGAAAGCATGCAAGACGCACATGAAAGAATACCTAACCATGCTAGTGTTATGGTTTTGGTAAGAGGATGTANAAAAGCACGACGTGGGAGAAATAAAACTAGCAAGAAAAGAAACATGTGGAAAGAAAAAACGCATGCAGAGGAGGAAAGCATGCAAGACGCACATGAAAGAATACCTAACCATGCTAGTGTTATGGTTTTGGTAAGAGGATGTAAGGGATAGTAATCCAAAAACATGTATAAATAGGTACCTAGGAGGTTTAGATCGGGGTTGGGTTTTTTGAAGACTATTATTGGTTTTGGTTTGGGTTTTTGGTTGTGGTTCAGAATGTCTGTAAAATCTAATCTTGTTTTGTAAGTTGTTGATCCGAGGAGAGGAAATAAGGTAGATATTGAGGGTTAGACCACAAGTTGAGGATCCTAATGTGATCTATTCTACCTCATTGTAGATCTCGGACCGTTTGATGGAGGGTTGTAATGTGCACGACGTTGTAGTTTTGGAAACACCATAATAAAAGAGAAGAGTAGCCAAATCTTTGTGGACGTAGCCTAGGAGGGGGTGAACCATGGTAGATCATGTGTTATGTGATTCAATATCATGTATTTCCTTTATTATCAATGATTATATGTTATACAAATGCATGAATGACTTAGTTAGATCTACTATTTTACATGCATTAATAAGAATGATAGAATATTCAATATAAGTTGAATGTTAGAGTAAAAAAATGAAAATCACAGAGTGTAATCCCAAATCCCCACTCATTCTTAGGATGAAAGAACCTGAGCATTGCATCCACCCATAAGAATTATCTTGGGTGAGACTGCGCAATGCATTCTATGTGTTGTGTATCCTTCTAGCTTACTAAGAGGGTCGATAGTTTTAGGGGTTTTTGTTGGAAACCATAGTAGATTTGAACCTGGGTCAGTCCAAGAATTGTAGTTAGAGGAAATAAACAACCAACATGGTTCAACCACACAAAATCCTTTCCTTCATTGGGAATTAGAACATTGTAGTCATGGGTCTCTTTGTAACATGGGTGAAATGATGGGGACCATCATTTTCTAAGGGGGGAGGAATGATCTAAATTAGGGGGTATATGGTCTAAATTCATATGAAAAAGTTAGAAAGCTATAAAGCTAATAGATTGCACATGTATATTCCCACCTCCTCATTAATTAATTCGGATAACATGTTTCCCATATGGGTCAAAGAGAGTCCCACCTCTCCATTATTGTATCTGGTTTTATTTTCCACTACTTAGTTAGTTGGGTAGTTAGATCTATTATTATAATAATAAAGACCCATTTAATGAGCTCTTTACATTATTGTATTGGGTTTTATTTTTCACTACTTAGTTAGATGGGTAGTTAGATCTATTATACTAATAATAGAGACTCATTTAATGATATTTTTTTTACTTTGTCCAATAGACCATTTTTTAATGTTATATAAAGGCCTAGCAAGCCTTCTCATAATATCAAGTTACTCATTTTGGCTTATCTCATATTTTTTGTTGTTAATTGTGAGATTAATTAGCTCTGAGTGATTTAATAGTAATTAGTTTTAGAGGTGAGGATCATCTTTGAGCTTCACCTCCCAAGTACTTCATTTACATGTTTTTTTTTTAGCCAAATGGCTTGAATGCCGAGAGAGGAGGAGCTTAGACGTGTCAATCTTGCATGAAAATAAGCATGTCTCTAAAACTAATTACTTGTAAATCACTCAAAGCTAATTAATCTCACAATGAACAATAGAAAATATGAGAGAATCAAAATGAGTAACTTGATATTATGAGAAGGCTTTCTAGGCCTTTATATATTACAAAATGGTCCATTGGACACAGTCAAAAAGAGCTCATTAAATGAGTCTCTATTATTAGTATAATAGCTATAACTACCCAACTAAATAAGTAATGGAAAATAAAACCCAATACAATAATGTACAGAGTTCATTAAATGAGTCTTTATTATTATAATAATAGGTCTAACTACCCAACTAACTAAGTAGTGGAAAATAAAACCAAATACAATAATGGAGAGGTGGGACTCTCTTTGACCCATATGGGTAACCTGTTAGCCCAATTAATTAATGAGGAGGTGGGAATCTACATGGGAAATCTATTATTTTTATAGCTTTATGAATTTTGCATCTGAATTTAGACCATATACCCCCTAAAATTCATATCAATCACAGTGGGGCATTTGCTAGTGACTTATTTGGGCTTGGGAGAGCCCAAAACATATTGTGAGCTAGTTATTTTTGGCCATAAACTTTTAAATATTGTGTAGAAGCGGTCAAGAAGTGTCACCCATTCCAGGTGTTTTCTCATAAAATGTGCTCACACCCTTCCCCTCTTCACCCAGTTGTCACCATCATCCCCTTCACTAAGTGGGGGGTGGAATTCATGGAATCCATCCAAGCCTTGGCTGCGGGGAACTATCACATTATCGTGGTTGTGGATTATTTTACTAAATGGGTTGAGGCCATGCCTACTATTATGTTTGATGATGATACTGGTGCACATTTCATATTCAAACATATTATAGCTCAGTTCGGAATCCCGAAAGAGATTGTCACTGATCATGGAAGTCACTTTCAGAATGTGATTATGACAGAGTTAGCATCAAAACTATGGTTTAAACAAGATCATTTGTTTCCCTATTATCCCCGGGAAAATGGACAAGTAGGGGTCGTGAATAAATATCTAAAATCCATTTTGCAAAAAAATTCCAGGTAGAGTAAATCTAATAGGTACGTGATGCTTTACCCTCTTTACCCTGCTCTTTGGGTTTATCTAACCACAATAAATACTTCCATTGGTTTTTCACCATTTCAATTAGTCCATGGAGTGGATTCGGTCCTTCATATTGAATGTGGAATCCCTTTCCTTAATTTGGTGGTTGAGCTCCTACCTAAGATGACTGATCTCAAAGAATGCCTCGTACACTTAGAGAAAATCAATGAGCAGCATTGATATGTCATCATAGCCATCGACGTGAATAAATGACATGTTAAGGTATAGGAAAATAATTATTTCCATCCCCAATAGTATGCTGAGGGTGACTTGGCCCTTATTTATGACCAAGCTAAAGAAGCACTAGGGGCAAGAAATTTCAATCCCATGTGGCATGGTCCTTTTATAGCGATATGTGTCCTTGAAAAATGAGCCTATGAGTTAGAATATTATGAAGGTAATGTGCTTGATGATCCTAGAAATAGACTCTACCTTAAAAGGTATTATTATTGATCCCTCAAGATCGAGCATGGACTTTCTGTACTGGTGTATATTAGTGTATATATTTTTTCTCCTTATTCTTTTGTGTCATCGACTTTCTTATTGAGTTTTCCCTTGGTTGGCATATGTCAATGGGATATTTGGTGTTCTTAGGATTCACGGACGATGCCATTCATCATACTCGGAACGTGGCTTTCACCTCTTAGGTTATCTATTCATCCGAGGGAAAATTGGTGTCTTCAGAAGGTGTTTTTCTGGGGCCATCAACGAACATTGTGGCTAAGTATAGCGCCATTATAAAGATATTACACGATTCCATTTCGCATGGTGTTATATCCTTATAAGTTTTCCTACATTTCTAGTTAGTTATATTTCAATTGAATGGAAGGTACCAAGTAAGAGATCCTACATTATTCCTATGTTTCCTTCCAGTACAAATTTTGGAATGATATTTTGATTTTATTACATATAATCATATCCCTAGAAGTTCTAATTGAGTATCGGATGCATATGATAATTAAATTTTATATTGGCATCTGTCACATAAATAAGTAAATAAAACACACATTCATACATCCATTCATTATAAGAAATGAAAGTAAAGCCGAAGACCAAAATATTTTTTATATTTCATCCATTAAATCTAAAAAATATGGTGTCATAGTACAAAATTGGGCTTGTAGCCTTCAAAATATTTATATGGTTGATACATCATATAACCATGGCATCTAAGCCTAAGGTCCCAGATGCATGTCATGATGGCACACTATAGAGGTAGGGATATGGCATAAGAGTTTCACCCACACATGAGGTGCACCCAAAAATTTCCTCTGCATATCCTCAAGCATATCCTCCACCTGGATCATAGGAATCTTGTGTGTTAGATGTGATAGGTTTCCATGCACATTCTGAAGAACACTCTTTGCATACCCATTGACCATATCCTCTCCTCAACCCCTGTGTCGATGTCATGGATATATGTTTTTTCGTCTTGGACCCTACATCTGTGTAAGAGAAATGAACATCAATATATCATATCATACAAAAATATTTATGTTTTTGTTTGCATTTATTGATTCAAAAAACATAAAAAAAAAAATTGAAATATATAAAAATGAAAATTCTCACCAATCTCTCCAAAGGTGGATTTTGTTGTTCATGGCATGTTATGATCCCCTCATAGGGATATTCATTGATGGCCATGATATGTCGTAGGCACCAGTGAAAGAACACATTGTTGTAGGGATTTGGAACCCTACCACCTCCCAACCGCCTCATCACATCGGTCCACCGAGACATGGTTGGATCGCGTAGACCATGCGAAGGTACTTCCACTTTAGGGCTAAGAGTCAAAACCCTCTTGAAGAAAAAACTACACAAAATGGATGCAAACCCCAAGTTCCTCATCCTCCCAAGTTTGCAGTAAGTAATCTGGCTCTTCATGTTGGCCAGTAATGAGGTGCACTAGTCATAAAATGTGGGTCCAAACACTCTATGACATAGAAATTAAGTGGCCTTGATTCCTTATGCAGCATGGCCGATCCCAATATCCATGTGAGTACTAGGACGATGATCTTCAGAGTCAGGTTCTCAATCGACCTAATAGGGAGTTGGATCCCCACTTTCTCTATGTATACAACACAGTAGGTGGTGATGTACTCCTCCATAGACCTCCCACCACCAACCCCTTGGGATTTAATATTTACCATCTTGCCTCAATGAGAAAATCATGTGATACAATATATATCATCCACCTCAATTCTCAATGGTTGACCATCGATATTGAAGGCCTCGGCCTCCGGATCCCATTAGTTTATCAATGTTTGGATCAAACTCACTTGTACCCTCATTCCTTTTATGTCCCAAAACTTATAGAGCCCACATATTTGAAAATATTTTTAGGACTTCATATCTCTTTATACTGCAACATCAACCTCCTCATGCTCCCTCTCTCTCCATTCAATCACCATCCTGCAAAGGAAACATCAAATTTTGAGTTAAATTTTATTAAAAACCTTGTTCACGAAGTTCTATGTGGGATACCATTATGAAAGTCACATATAGGGATCGATATACATGGGAAAGCTTCACTTTTCCTTTGTACATGGGGTTGTATATACGACCCAGTGATCTATAGCCCACATACGCCCTATTTCCAATTTTACAGCCTCCAAAACTCAAAAATTGAAGAGTAAATCTAAAATTTAAACCAAAGAAATTGAAGAGTACAAGATGACCACTTGCTTGTTCTAGATGATTTCCAATTTCGTTGATCATACCTCTCAGAATATTCATTGGAAGATCATGGGCAAAAATGGCCTAAAAAGTGCTATGTGGGTAAAAAACTCAAATGACATGGTAAAACTTCTTGTTTTTACTATTTGTAGAAACTTTTTACCCACTCTATATATTTTTTACCCTATATTTCCTATTTTTTGAAACCATATGAACTAATTGTGCAATGTAAGACATGGCTTGAAGTTGTTTTGTTAGGAACCAAATATCAATATAGCATAGAAAAACCTCAGAATAAGTACTCAACGCCTTGAAAAAGAGAGAAATTCAGATAATAAGCCTCTTTGAGGGGGAAACCCCCTTATTCCCACATAAATGTTCAATTACAAGATGATTCAAAATGAAAATGTCTCCTTGGTATATCTAGGAGACTAGGAGCTATAATTACAACTAATGGAAAAAAGCCAACATAAATAAAATAACATTACTAATGTAATGTGCCCCAATTAAGGGGAAATGAGCCACTATTTAGGGCTTAACATGCCCCTCCCCTTGAGACAAGTGTTTTACGCAACACTTGAGTAAATCTGGATGCTTCTGTATAAAATCCTCATCTTCCGAAGTGGAATCTTCAGCCAGTAGTTTCCTCCATTTAATGAGATACTCTGAAATGGATATATTCCTCAGCTAGGGAATTCTTGTGTCAATGATGGATTCAGGCTCCAATATGATTTTTCCTTCCTCGTCAAGTTATGGAAATATAGTTTGAACTGGGATCTTGTCCCCTATAACCTTCTTTAATCATGAAACATGGAAAACTAGTTGTACTTGTGAAGATGTAGGAAACTCCAACTTGTATGACACAGTACCAATATTTTGCAACACCTTATAAGGGCCATAGTACTTTGGTGATAATTTATTATCATTCTTTGCTTGCTTGAGGGACATATGTTTGTATGGTTGTAGTCTTAAAAAAACATGATCCCCTACTTCAAAACTTATTTCACTACGATGTTGATTTTCTTGTTTTTTCATGCGATTTTGTGCCATGGTCAGGTTGTCCTTTAATATTTGGAGATCTTGTTGTTGATGCTCGATGTGATATTCCACTACTTGAACCTTACATTTTTCTTTTATATAAGAAGTGATGGAAGGAAGGTGGTATCCATAGAGTGCCATAAATGGTGTCATTTTTGTTGAAATATGAAAGGAAGTGTTATACCACAATTCTTCCAAGGGTAACCATTTCAACCATTGTGTTTGTTTATCAGAGACAAAGAAACGAAGGTATCCTTCCATACCTTTGTTCACTATCTCGGTTTGTCCATTATATTGAGGATGATAGGATGAGCTATGGGCCAATTGAGTACCCAAACAAGAAAATAATTTTGTCAAAAAATGTCCAGTGAAGATGGGATCTTTGTCACTTACAATAATCTTTGGTCTGCCATGTAGCTTTTGAACTATCTCCATGAATGCAATGGCAACTGCACTAGCTTTGAAGGGATGAGAGAGTGCACAAACGTGTGCGTACTTGGTCAGTTTATCAACAATCACCATGATGACACTCTTTCCTTCAGACTTCGGTAACCCTGTGATGCAATCCATGGAAACCTCCTCCTAGTGTTGACTTGGAATGGCTAATGGTTGTAAAATACATGGGGTCTTAATTGTTTCCACCTTATTTTTTGGGCAAACCAAACATTTTTCCACAAACCTTTGAACATCAGTTTTAAGGCCATCCCAAAAAAATTCCTTCTTGACCCTATGGTAGGTTTTTAAAAATCCTAAGTGCCCTCCTACTGGAGAGGTGTGCAATTCCAATAGTACCTTTTGTTTGAGTTGGGAGTTTTACATAAATATAATCGATCTTTGTACCATAGTGAATCATTTTTCCATGTAAATCTATCTGATGTATTGGAATCCTGTTGCAACCTTTGAATAAGAGTCCACAGTTTTTTGTCATTCTTTAATTCATCATTT
>ML782699.1:773474-797296 GCA_009831015.1 Picea engelmannii
TGAAGAAGATAATTTGTGTAGCATGGAAAAGGAGGACATGTTGTGTGACCTAAACAAAGAAGAGAAACAAGAATATCATGATCCTATTGAAAGATGGTTCCAATTAGTTATCAGGTCACACTACTCTTTTACTTTTCATTATTGTTTGATCTCATCATCAAAGCAGTTGGTCCTTCATTCTTCGGTATAAATTAAAATTTATCTTTTAAACCCGAGTATGAATATATTTCTAACCATGTTACACACATTCACTGGAAGTATTCTTATACTTGAAGGACATTTTCTTTTGTTCAATTAGAGTAGGATAGTAAGGAAATAAATAAATGTTGCATATAAGTGAAATGCAACCTATCTTTCATACTTTTCATAAATGGGAATGTCAAAATTTAACAAAGCAATCAGTTTAAGATCTTTTGTTCCTCTAGTATATTTATTTCTAAAATTTATGACAATTTTGTTTGGAATTTTATGAAAAGGTAATCTCTTTATCCTCTGAATACACACATAATACTGGAAGGGTATTTCAAAAGTGGAGAAGGAATCCTTGTCAACGGAAGAAAACACTTAAGGGAGTATGTCATGACCTATTTCCTCAAATTTCTTCTTTTTAGTTAAGCTGTTAAAAATAGATGCATTCGTGCTTTATCATTACCTATCTATTTTAAGACCATTATTTCACAAGATGATCAATT
Source organism: Picea engelmannii (assembly GCA_009831015.1). NCBI lineage: Eukaryota > Viridiplantae > Streptophyta > Pinopsida > Pinales > Pinaceae > Picea > Picea engelmannii. The sequence continues at coordinate 774,167 of ML782699.1, forward strand.
AAGTGATGTTTTTTATAGAAATTGAAGCTGAATGTTAATTCCAGACTATTTTATTCATAGCTAATATTTTTTGGTCAAATCAATCATGAATAATGTATACAGTGTTCAATTTTTTGACATTTTCCCCAAATTTTCTATTTCTAAGCCTCAATAAAAATCTAGTTTTAATTAGTACTATTGGTTTGTTTTTAGTAGTTTTTTTCAACCCTTTCAGAAACCCTCCTTATTTTTTTAGCGTCTCATATTGTGTTATTGAGGGCATGAAACACCTCAGGCATGGGGGAGTGGTTGTTGAGACCTTCATATTCTTTTTAGCTTCTGTGAGCAAGTCCAAATCAAAATCTTGTTCTGGTACTGTTCTGTTCCAGTACTGTAGAATCCTATTTTGGTATTGTCATGTTCTGGTACTGCAAAATCTTGTTTTGGTACTTTCTTTTTCCGGTACTATCTATTACGGTACTACAGAAACATGTTTCGCTACCAGTTACCAATCTGGTATTGGTGCCAAGGTGATATGATCTTTGTCATGTTCTTAACATTGTTTTCACTTCAGGTAATTGGAGGTATGAGCTAATATTTTCATTTTCTTTCTATCAAGGTTCATTTAAGTCTTATTTTGAACTGTTCTTTACTCTCATATACATCTTCCTCCTACATTGTTATGCTCGCCCCCAAATGAATCATTCTTGTTATCCTTTAAGAATATATTTTCAAATTTAGCTCCATCTGATAATGGGTGCACCTGTCTTATTACCTCATCATTACAAAAAAATGATTAATAATTGAAATATCCATTGAAAAGTGGTGGCACCATTAGGTCTAATACTAACCTAGTTGATTTAAAAAGTTCTTATCCAAGTTTATATTTACAGTTTTCTCTTGGGAGGTATTGATGAAAACCTCATGTGGTGGACCTCCCTTGCAAAAACTCAATGAACTTTCATGAGAACCCTAATATGATTAACTAGAGGGACCTCTTAGTCATTATCCAAGATGTTTCATTATACATTGAACAGTTGAGATTTAAGTCTAATGTGGATGATGTCACCCTTGGGATAATTGCAAGCAATTAATTATGTTCCTAATAACTCTAAAACAATCTTGTACCCACTGCCTTCCTTATACTCTAAAGTTGTCAATGAACAATATACATCATTCTAAATGTTTTGAGTAATATAATAAAAAGGAAGTATCAAGAATTACAAGTAAACCCGTTGAGGTACTAAACATGCCTGCTAGCAGCGGGGCCATGCTTGTATGGTACTAAGGTAAACCCGTCAGGGTAGTGAAAAGGCCTACTGGCAGCGGTTCTATGTCGGGTAAAGGGAGTTGAAAAACATAAAGTGGCACACCTAAAACTAAACAAAAAACCCTTGGGTCTCATTCTGAAGCAATTGTTATCAAATCAAGGCTAGGAGATGACCTTTATATCTCTCGGATGATGTTCCTAAGAACCTTCAAGTATCCACTTGAAGGTTCTATCTCTAAAATAAATAGGTTTGCATGAAAGTGGGACCCTCAGTATATGTAATTCACCTTACCTATGAAAGAAGAGCTTCATCTCTAAAAACTTGGATAAGAAATGAGTTAATCATCTTGAGATGTATTCTTTTATGTGTTCCTCTCTTCAAATGAGATATAAACTATGCTTATATCACTTTTATTTTAGAATTAATCTAGCCAAGGGGCCTATTAGTCAAAGTTGTTATGAAATCTCTTGGCCGCTATCCTATAATCATATTAGAGTCACATCCATTCCTTTATCCTAATTATGATCCACAAAAAATTGGATAAGACTTAACATCAAATCACTAACAGATCTAATCTATTACTCATGACTCCCCTTTTCCATTATAACTACTTTTCCATGGGTAAGAAATGTGAATCATAGGCCAGGAAGTTTATATTGTATAGAAAGTTACTTAAAAGAGAAATTAAGGAGCTGAAGAAGGGTGGAATGTAAGGGAATGCTTGATCAAGTGATTAGTACCATCAATTTTGAAATTTTGAAGATCATTGTTGCATGAGGACATGCAATGGACAAGGCATGGGGGAAATGTTGAGCCTCCTTTTTGTCACCTCCAATTGCCTTATCGTGTCCCATATCTAGACCAATTTTGCCTAATACATATGCACTCTCTACATATTTTACTTAACAGACATGTTCTTTAGGAATTATTGTCTACATATGAGGTAACTTATGTTTAATCATGATTTATGATGATTTATTAATGATTTGGATTGAATATTTAAATTTTAAACCTCTCTAATTACTTTGAATGATCGAAGAAGACCATGTGACAAAACCCCCTATTCATCTGGTACCTATTTTGGAATTCATCCAGTATGCATCTCTTCTGTTACCAGTTCTACGCTCTCTCGGTACCAATGTTGTGCTCATCTAGCACCAACATTAACAACTGTCCGGTACTAGAAATAATTCAAAATTTTGGAATGCTTCTAGAAGAAAATAGAGGACATGGGTTTTGTCCAGAACGATGTTTAAATGCAGAAACATGTGGCATAATTCACCCATATCATAGGTGTGGACCTCCATCTCAGGGGAAATGATTCTAAAAAATTAGCAAAATCTCAAACTGCCAACTTGCGCTTCGATTTTCATGCAGATGGTCTTAGATATATCAATTATACGATATGGGTTTTGTCTAGAATGTGAAAAACTAAGTATTGGGCACGCACTTTTCCAAAATTTGAATTTTTCAGAAGATGGTATTAGATCTATCTCTAACTTGAATCTGCCCAAATTGATGAAAAACCCAGATTTTTGGGATTTATCCTAAAATTGTAAAAATTGTTTTCTGAGTTTGGGGATTCAGTTTCATCCATTCCTCCATGGATTTTGTGTATAAATAAGACCTCATAGGTCTGAGGAAAGGGGAGGAATTGTTATGATGTAAGATTGGTTCTTGAAGGAGAGGAATTGTTATGTTGTAGGTTTGATTTTTTAGGATTGTTGATTGTACACTTAGTTCTCAAGTAATGATATAAATTGCAGTTCATGGAATTGATGTGTGTTATAAAACCTTTCATTCTATAAGTTTATTTAAATCTACCTTGTTGGTACGACAAGGGCCCATCGAACCAACCAAGGTAAGCTTCTTTGTATCTATTGTATAAATAATTTTATTTTGTGTATGGATAAAATCATTTTGTGTTTTGATCATAACATCTAACTTTATTTTTGTTTTTTTTCAGAAAACATTTGACAAAATGCAATAAAGTTGTGTGGTAATTTTGAGCGAGTGAGTGAGAATTTTTGGAGTGCATTATAGATTTTTGGAGTGTAATATGGATTTATGAGTGTAACATAGATTCTTGAGTGAATATTTGTTATCCTTGTATGTGTGTGTAGACAATAATTTGGTAGACTTATTGTTGTAGTGGTGTTTCTATCTTGAAAATCTAGGGATAATCAAGACCTCCATCTCTCACCTTACATGCACCTATAATGGAGTGTTTTCCTCTATCTGTTAATTATTTTAAGCTTGATTGAGTTTCATTTTTAAGAATATGCAGCGTGTTAATTGTTGTTACTTTAGTTTCTCCAGGAGATAGAATCAAAATTCATCTTTCTTCTTCATGAGCCTACAATGAATAGATTAGTCACCTGAGCAATAGCTTAAATCATATGCTTGTCTATCAGTTTTTCTTTCAATTTTTTGAATTGTGTGAAGAGTGTTATCTTTGAAGTGTGAAAATAGAGTGTTGGTTTTTAGATTGTTTTCTTATTTAGGCTATACTCATCAGACATAGATAAACCACCTATTGTCAGCACATATAGTGTAAAAACTCTATTGATTATGAATCATGGTCGATAATTTATGTTTGGTAATATATTATGCATATAATTGCACCAACATACCCTAAGAGGAAACATCCCCCCTAAGTGTCCATGAATTGCATGTGTTCCTTTGCATTGAGCATAAGTATGTTCCACTACTTGGAACTAGTTTTCTTATTCACAACACTCGTTTCCTCTCTTGTATCATATGATTTCTTCACTATAAAAAATAAAAAACCAAAAAAAGAAAGGTGGGTGCATTATTCCAGATATAAAATAATATGTAAAACATAAATATTGAGCAATAAATAGCATAACAACAATGATATATCCAGAACAATATCAGAATAATACCAGAATAACACCAGAAAGAGCACCTTTATTAATGATAGAAATGTTCACTTGCCTCTTTGAGGGGGAAACCTACAATAGAGTAGATCTCTATTACAATAATATCAAAGAAAAAAATATACAACGCCTCCTACTCTTATTTATACTAATTCTATCTTCTAAGGAAACTTCTAGAGGAAGATCTTACTAGAAGTGGAAGATTAAATTAGGTCTTCTTACATTGGCTTATTCTTCTTTATTTATTAGGCCTTATTAATTAATGTTGGCCTTTATTACATAGAAAACATATCCTACTAACTAGTGACCAATGGAGAGGGGTTAGGATCAGATGCTAACATGCCCTCCCCTTCAAAAGCAGTCTTGTCCTCAAGGATGCAGGTGTGTAAACTGTTGGAGTATAGTCGTTGGTTCCCAAGACACATCCTTTGGTGATGTGTCCCTCCACTGTATCAACACTTCTTTGATAGTTCTTCCATGTAGCTAATGTTCACGGTGATTGAGGACTGCAACTGGTTGGAGCCAAAGGGATCCTTCTTCATCTAATTCTGTAAGGATGGTTTGGACCCTGCAATTATGTCCCACTATTTTCTCCAGACAAGAAACATGGAACACCAGATGGATTTTGGAATTAGCTAGAAGGAATAATTTGTAGGCTATGGAACCAATACGATGGATGATCTAGCAAGGCCCATAAAAATTGAGTGCCAACTTGTGATGTCCCTGGTCTTTGAGAGATGTTTTCTTGTAAGGTTTAAGCCTAAGAAACACCTGATCTCCTTTTTGAAAAACCCTTTATGAACGACGTTGTCCTGCCTTTTACTTCATTCAATTTTGATCCATGTGAAGGTTATCCTTCAGATCTGAGAAGGTGGTTGTGTGACCTTGCAACATTGTATCAATGGATTGGATTTGTTATGTGCATGGAAGATAGGTAGTGACTGTAGGTGGGATTTGTCCATACAATGCTTCAGACGAGGTCATTTTAGTGGTCATATGATAGAAAATATTGTACCAGCATTCTGTCAAGGGGAGCCATTGTACCCACTGGTGTTGTGTCTAAAGAAAAACATTGCAAGTACGTTTCCAAAACAAATTGACCACTTCAGTTTGGTTCTCCAACTGGGGATGATAGTTTGTGTTCATGTTCACTCGATCCAAATGAAAATTTGGTCTTTTTAAAAAACAATTGGTTTTCCTACAACAAGTGAAGGACTTTGTCAACATGAAGAAGGTGGCTATCCCAAGTGCAGTTATAAATGAGGATGTCATCAAAGAAAACCAAGAAAAACTTCCAAAGTTAAGGTTTCAATAATTATTCATGAGACTTTGGAACGTGGATGGGGCATTGTAAAGGCCAAAATGCATGACCAAGAATTCATAATGTCCTTCATGATTTCTAAAATCACCCTTTGAAATATCTGCCTCTTTCATGCAGATCTGGTGATAGCCTGAGTAGAGGTCTAATTTGGTGAAGACACAGGAACCATGGAGTTCATTCAACAGATAATCAATGATAAGAATGAGAAACTTATCTTTGATGGTGAGTTTATTCAAGGCATGAAAATCAAGGCACATGTGCCAAGTACCTTATTTCTTTAAGACCATCACCACTGGGGAAGAATATGGGCTGGTACTAGGGAAAATTACCCCTACCTCCAGTAATTCCCGTACCATATTTTCTATTTCATTTTTCTGAGTGAATGGATATCTATAGGGACGTACATTAGGGGGTTGACTGTCTGGAAGGAAAGGGATTCTATGATCATGCTCAACCCTARAGGGAGGTAAGATTGTGGGAATGTCAAAGACCTTCGGGTACTTGTCCAATATGAGTTGCAGGATGGGAAGAACTACCTAAGAGGCATRTTCAGTGACCTAGATGGAATTAAATTGAGAAATCACACCATGGTATCCTTTCTTCAATAGTGTTTCCATCATTTCAGGAGAGCYYGATTTGAGACCATGGAGGGTATAGAAGTGAGCKTCTTGGGTGAAGCTTATATATAATTATTGATAATCCATTGTGATTGGMCCCAGAGTGTGAAGCCACTTCACGCCTAATACAATATCACAACCACCCATGGAAATAGAGAACATGTGATTTTTCAGAGTATAATCATCCATTTGGAGTTTGACATTCTCACAATGGCCCCCACACTTTATTTCACCACCATTAACGATGAGGATATGAAAATTAGAAACATGGAAGACAAAGAAATGGATCTCATTAGCAAGSTTGCGATGAATAAAACTATGGGTGCTACCACTATCAGTTAACACCACCACCAAACGATGTTTGATGTATCCCTTGAGTTTCAATTTCTGTGGGGCCAAAATACCTGAGAGTGCATGAAGTGATATGATGGGTTYTRTTGGTTCCACATGGGTTACAATAGGAGCTTCAGTGTGATCACTTGGTGGAGCCTCATCGGATGGGATGTTAGCAGAAGGAGATCAAGAGGATGCATCAATATGGAATAAATTTTATTTGTGACATTTATGTCCCGGTGAATACTTTTCATCACAATAGTAGCAAAGTCCTTTCTTGCAACATCCCTCTATTTTAGCTAGAGATACCATTGCTTAAAAGTGAAGGGTACCACTGCAATCACAATGAAGAGAGGAATGCAATGGAATAGGTTATAAATAAGGGTGCTGACAGGACCTAGACTCTTTTTTTTTAATCATACAGATTTATACTTCGGGTTGAATAATACTGCAGTGATGCAATGGCCAAATTATTAACAGGAAGAAATGTGTAGGAATTTTGCAACTAGAATGCAGGAGACACAGTTGCACAACAATAGATCTTGTTGGTTATGTTGATTTTTTTCCACCCCAAGGGTTAGGATATTCAAGGTTTCTACATACAACAATTTTCCCTGCGATATAGCTCTCTGGTATATGTGCGGGGTCCAATAGTAGTACTCAACCCAATATCTCAGGGTACCAACTAAGGAGGCTAGACCATACCCTTATCCGTACTACTTGACTACCCAGGTACTAGAGAGTATCTTCCCAAGTTTTGTTCTCGATGACACTATAGAATTCAAGTGGTCGATCAGTTTATCTATGGAGGGATTCAGGATGACTAGGTTGATACATATACAGGTGTTGTCTTATGCACTACCACTCAAAGGGGTACCAACAGGCGTTACAAGGGTGTCCAATAGATGTGTTCATAATAACGCTTGTATTTCCTATGTGTATGACCCCCTGACTATGAGTTTATGTGTGTAACGACAGATATCAATAGCTTGAAGATGTTGGAATACTATCTACCCTGAAAAAAATGTACCCCACAAGTCGTTCCCTGGAAAGAGCTCTGATACCAGTTGCAATATTCCAAATATAATATAATATGCAGAACAAAAATATTGAGCAAGCAATAGCAGAAAAATAATGATATATCCAAAACAATATCAGAGTAATACCATAATAACACCAGAAAGAGAACCTTTATTAATGATATAAATGTTTACTTGCCTCTTTGAGGGAGAAACCTCCAGCAGAGTACAACTCTATTACAATAATATTCAAGAGAAAAATATCCAATGCCTCCTACTCTTATTTATACTAATTCTATCTTCTAAGGAAACTTCTAGAGGAATATATTTCTAGAAGAAAAAACTTCTATTTGGTCTTCTTACATTGACTTATTTGTCTTTATTTATTAGGCCTTATTACCTAATGTTGGCCTTTATTACATAGAAAACATATCCTACTAACTAGTGACCCATGGAGAGGGGTTAGGATTGGATCCTAACAATGCGAAAATAATATTATCCCCTATCGGAAATAGTCTTTTCACCTTTGAACAAGAGCACAAATCCTTGAGTCCATTTATCAAAGGTTTGGGTTTAGCATCACCTTAGGAATCTGACCTCATTACTTAGAAGTTTCTCCTCTGACTGGTTATTCTTCGATTCCCCATCGATATTTTGATGATGCCTATTGCATCACAAACTAATGTCAATTATCATTGTTAAGTTGAATGAGTTATTCATCTATCTCATTCTCATTTTCAAAGGAAGTCTAAGAATATGTCGGCCATTCCTTAGAATTATTGAATTTCCATGTCGGTCATCCCTTTACAAGTGATTCTCGGGATCACATGAATTTGTTTTCCTACCTTGCACCTTGGTCCTACTTTTATTATTGGTAGGTGACCTTGAACCCAATAAATGGCATCTTCTCATTGATCACTAACTGGGGGGTTTCCCTTATGTTCGATTTCAAGAAATATATTCACACATTGGAATTCATGTAGTGTCTTGGATTCCATTAGACCTAATGGTGGTTTCCTCACCTTTTTTAGCAGTTTTCATTATTTGTTTCTATTCATATGGTCTCTTTCATGTACTACTTACATCTAGTGCACGCGAGATATGCACATGGTCATTGGTTCGTGCACATCCTATTCATACGATTTCTTCCTAATCATAAATATATTACCTTGTCTCTCACACTAGATGATAAGAGATGTCTTAATTATCTCCTTTCAACGGGTCTCATTACATCGACTTCAGCTCATCTATTTTGGAACCAAGATCTAGAGCCTTATGAGTACCTAGAGGCTTGCAGTAATCAGTGGCAAGTTCTCCTTCCATCAACAGTTGGGAATACATCATTGTCCTCTGATCAGTGGATTCTTCAAGTGTTCGAACTCAAGACCTTTATTCACACTTGTTGAATTTACTCAGTGCCTTAACACCTAATTTCATTATCGATGGGTTGTCTATCATTTTTTAATGGTTTACCTCAATGACCGGTAATCAAATGAAGACTCATTGTGTTCAAATTCAACTCTTGTATTCACACGATGTAGACTTGCACTTCGACAGATAGTGGAGAAAGAATCCAATTCATAGTAGAAACATCCCATATCTTTTTTTTTCTTTCATCATACCAGTATCTATATGACTTAAGTGATCATGGAAGATCAGTGATCTGAAAATGAAAAGGCTTGAGTCTCTTTAAAATTGCATGTGGAATTTGTATGTTCTTGGGTAATAGGATCAAGTTACAAACACATAAAACTTAATGAGTTTTTACTTAATCATGAACAACATAAAAAGACTTAACAACCATCAAACTAAACACATTAACACATCAAAATGATAAAGGAGTTCACCCCTCTCTTGGGATACATTTCCTAGTCCAACTTCCAATGGATCATTTTCATTAATGCTCGAAGTGTCAAAATCAGTTCTTTACAATGCTCAAAATGCAAAATAGATGGCTTCAATGGCTCCAAAATGTCCAAAAACCCCTAGTTGGTATCTTCCTGCACCTAGTTTGGCCAAAACCTGAGTTGGAATCACTTCCTGAAAGTTTCTCCCAATTCTTTGATGTCTCTTCTCACGAAAACACACCTACGTGTGAACAAACTAGCTCCAGAGCACATTTTCGTGCCAAAACCCAGCACCCACATGCATCCCACAAATTGTGGCATTCTGTCAAACAGTTAGGGGACTTATCACCTTTCTCAGTAGAGGTGTCAGTCGCATGGTCCATGTGGTCAGGTGTCGACCTAAAAAGTAGCACCTTCCCGATATCTGTTGAAGTCTCCATGCTTGAGGGTCATATGGTGGAGGGTGGTGTGACCATGGCTAAACACTGGAGAGTTCCCCGTGCCCGTTATTGGATAAATGGAATGTTTCTATAGTAATGTATGTACAATGGGACATATGATAAGTGGTAAGACCAAGGGTTGGGCCTAAGCCCTTGCCCAGAATCCACCTGAACTATACACCAATGCAAATTCAAATAATGTTGAAGTGTTATATGGTTAAGAAACATATGGAAGGTGGGTTGGTATCCCAGCTTGTGCCAACAATTTGCCACTTTCCCCAGAGGTCGTGGGTTAGACCCTTATAGACTCCAACAAAACTTTTATACCATGGAGGTGTGCCACATGGCACCATACCATTGGTCCACAAAAATGCCACATGTTGAATATGGATAGGTCCATATCATGTGTCAATCACTTTCCACGTCACCCTCTGCCACATCACCACTTGCCACAAAAAAATTTCCTACTTGGAAAATCAGAAAGAACGTGATATCTCGTGCATACGACGCTGGTTTGAAACCATTCAAGTTGCATTGGGATCATGAGGATGAGACCAATGCATGAGACCGTTTTCAAGAAATTTTGAGCACTTTGAGTTTTTAGCATATTTTGATCTCCTGGATCACTCCTCTCATTGGGAAGCTTTTGGACCTCCAAAAGACTACTTTCACTCTATCTGAAGATGAGGGTACAGTTCCCTCAACTTTCCAACCTCAATCCATTTGGATTTTCTTGGTTTTGTGCCTTTAAGACACACTTGAAGGTATTCCACATTCCCTCGTTTTGAAGTTCTCATCCTCATTTCAAGGATTGTATCCTCATGCATTTCTGAAAGCTATTATGGCGAGAAATAATCTATGGAAGGAATATTAAAATTCTCTCATTGATCATCAATCAAAGGAGGCTCATACAATCTCAAATTCTCAACATTAACAACTGCATACATTTTCATATAAGGAGGCAAATATAAACGGAAGGCATTGTTACCAATCTTTTCAAGAATCTTGAAAGGTCCATATCTAATTGATTTCAGGTTTTTACCTTCTCCTTTAAGCCTCTCTTGGCTAATGTAAATCCAAAATTCATATCCAACTTGTAAAATGTGATCAACACAATGTTTTTCATGTCTTGTCTTATACTTGGCTTGGTTGTTTTCCAACTGTTCTTGTACCATTTGATGCACCAACTGAATTTGTTCAATGAACTTCTTTTCTCTATCAATGTCATATTGACCATCAATAACAATATCTTTCCCAAAGATAAAATCTAAAGGATATTTTGGCAAATAACCAAAACATGCCTCAAATGGAGATGTTTGATTTGAAGAGTGCTTGGCCCAGTTGTAAAAATGTTGAATGTAGTGTAGATTCTAATCCCAAAGATTAGGATGTGTGTGGCAATAACCATGAAGAAGATGCACTATTTTTATATTCACCACTTTTGTTGTCCATCCATTAATGGATGAAATGATGTGCTCTTTTTCAGCTTGGTGTCCACGAGTGCTCATAAGCTTGACCAAAAGTTCCCAATAAATTGAGAATATCGATTAGAAATAATGGATTTGGGAAACCCAAACATGTTGAAAGAACATTTTTTTTGTTTGTTCAGTTGTAACCTTCTTCTTACAAGGCATCAAAATACACATTTTGTTGAAACGGTCAACCACAACATAAAGATAATCATGATTCTTTTTAGACATAGGTAGACCTCCTACAAAGTCCATGGAAATGCTTTCCCAATGACGAGAAGGAACCATAAGTGGAGTATACAAACCCAACTTTCTATTGCTAGGCTTTCTTGTAGCACATAAAGAAAATCCTCTTACATATATTGAAACACTTCCATTCATTTTAGGCCAATAGCAATACCTTTGCAAATTAGCCATCATCTTGCCTACACCAAAGTGGCTAGCAATAAGAGAAGAATGTTCCTTATGATGTTGACTATTTCACCCTGTGGAAAACATAACTTTCCAAGATGATACAAAAGATTATCATGCACATGGTAATCCAGTTCCTCAACTTGGTTAGAATGACACAAAGTTGCATAAACCTCTTTAAAATCAACATCTAAAGAATAATTTCAACATAGCTCTCATGCATGGTAGAATTATGCTTAAGAATAATTGAAGCACTAACTATAGGCCTAGAAAGAAGATCAACAACTTTGTTATAAATTCCTTTCTTATAGCTTATAACCAAGTGGAATTGTTGTAGAAAACCCATCCATCTGAAGTTCCTTGCTTGTTGTAGCTTTGTTTGTGATTGTAAGTATTGCAATTGTTGATGATCTGTGTGAATGATAATTTATTTTCCCAAAAAATAATGTTTCCATTTTTTCACACTTTCCACCAATGCATACAACTCCTTATCTTTAGTAGGATAGTTAATCACAACACCATTAAAACAAATGGGCTTACCATGTTGTAGCAAGACTTCTCCCATTGCATAATTTCTTGCATTTGTTTGGATCTCAAATGGATGTCTCAAATTAGGAAGTGCAAGAACTGGAGCTAAACTAATATTCTCCTTCAATGCATGAAAAGATTTATGTTGCTTTCCTCCCCATTGGAAAACTTGCTTGATGCTTGTCACTGCATATAATAGAGCTACAATTGAAGAGAAGTTAGAAATAAACTTTCTCCAATATTGGGTTGCTCCCAAAAATCTTCTTACCTCTGTCACTTTGTTGGGCTTGGGCCAATACAAAATGAATTTGACCTTGGAAGGATCAATTTTCAGTTCTTCTCCTCCAACAATATGTCCCAAGTAAACAAGTGAGGTCTTTCCAAACTCACATTTAGACATCTTCAAAAACAATTTTTCTTTCTTTAAGAAATCCAAAACTTTCTTTACATGCATAACATGCACTTGATGAGATTTTCTAAATATCAAAATGTCATCCAAGTATACAATCACACAATCATCAATAAAAGTCCTTAAAAAATCATTCATGACTCTCATGAATGTAGCAGGAGCATTACAAAGCCGAAATGGCATTACCATCCACTCAAACAAACTTTGCTTTATTTTGGAATATGTCTTCCAAGTGTCTCCTTCAAGAATCCTAATTTGATGATATCCACTTCTCAAATCCAACTTATTAAAATACTTAGCATCTTTCAATTGATCAAGAATATCATCAATTCTAGGAAGAGGATAACGATTCTTTACCGTAATCTTGTTCAATGCCCTAAAATCTACACACATGCACAATGTACCATCTTTTTTTGGAACTAAAATAATTGGTGACCCACATAGCGATGTTCTTGGCATGATGACCCCTTTGTCAAGCAACTCTTGGATTTGTTTTTTAATTTCATCATTCTCCGTGAGTGACATCCTATACATACCAATATTTGGAAGAGGAGAATCTTGCTGCAATTGTATCTCATGTTGGATACCCCTTTTTGGAGGTAATCCTTTGAAACATTTCATCATATAGGTTAACAACCTCATACAAATCAGATTTCAACTTTGCATCACAACCTTGGAAAGATTGTTTTTCAACATTGTCTTTGGGTTTGATCATCAAGAGGACAAAATTCTTACTAGCATTGACTAATCTCTTCATTTTTACAACATTTACAAGTGACAAATTCAGCTCCTTTGCATGTTCTCTAACAATGTACTCAAATCCATTTTTAAGCAAATGATACTTGTTCTCATGACGATGAAAGATGTCTCTCCTATCATATAAATATGGGCTTCCCAACACAATACCACCGATAACAATGGAATAACATCAAGCTCTACCTCATCTATAAAGTTTGCAGTGATGGAAAATATAAGTTCACACCTTCTTGTCACATAAAATTTGGCATTGTCACATATCCATCCTAGAGGGTATGGTTTAGGATGTGGAGTAGTTTCCAATTTTAATTTCTTGACAGTGTCTTCAGATATGAGGTTTGCTTGAGATCCATTATAAAAAAGAGTATATATCTTGGAATGCTTTGAAATAACCCTTATGTGGAAAAGATCTATTCTTTCTTTTTCATGTTGAGTTTCATTGAGTCTACTACTACTTGAAGAACTAGTACTTGCAATAGAATCCTTACCTTGACAACCCATGGTTGTAATCTTTGTTTCATCACCCGAATCAAAACCTAAATCATGTTGTGTAGTTGTAGTAGTCTTTGGTTTCCCCTTATAGCTGAACTTTTTGGGTCTCATTTTAGGATGAAGTTTCCAACAATGGTATTCATCATGGACATCCTTTGAACAATGTTTACATGAGATTTTATCTCCCTCTTTATTGACTGAAGCATTCTTTCTTCCATTTCCTTTTAATTTCCTCTTTCCCTTGTCTCCCTTAACAAAAGGCTTATTGTTTCCCTCTCGAGGTTCATTCCTTCCTCTTGCTTCCAAATAAATTGTCTATACACAAACTTCATCTAGATTTGTATGGTTAAACATAATTATTGTGTGACTCAAGTAGCTATGCAATCCTCCAAAGTATTTGAGAAAAGTTTCTTGAGAAGATAAATCTATACCCAAAATCAAAGCTCTTCTTCTAAATTATTGAGTGTAACTTTGCACACTTTTCCCTTTAGCTTGTCTAAAGTTTTTCCAATCCATAATAGCTTTCTACATGTATGCTAATGGATAAAATTGTATTTTAAGTGTAATAATAAAATCATTCCAAGAGGATAAAAATTTACCATGTTTCTTCATGTCCTCTTGAGTTTTGGGTTCCCACTAAATGAGTGTTGCACTTTCCAATCTAAGAGAAGCAAGCTAAATCTTAGTTTCATCATCTTTGATACTTTGTATCCTACAATACTCTTCAATCTGAAAAATCCAGTTATCTAATTTATCAACATTTACCTCTCCATTGTGCATAGGCAATTCAAACTTAATATCAATCTTAAGCAAATACGTTTGTAGAGGAATTTTACCATGCTCTTTTTGAAAATTTGGAGGTGGTTGTGGTAGAGGAGGTGGAAGATGGAGGTGAAGGAGTTGGACTATCACCATTCCTCCCATTTCCTTTTGTAGTTTTATCACCACTATCTTCATTACTCTTTGGAGGATTTGAGATTTCACCTTGCAGCCTTGCATTTCTTTCCTCAAATAAAACTTTCATCATCTTTGTCATATCATAGAAAGATTTTAGGAAAGTTTCATCCTCTGAAGTAAGAGTTTCATGAATCTCCTCATGAGCCATACTTGGTGAATATCTCCTTGAAGTTTGAGGTCATTGTGTATTTCTCCTTCTTCAATGTTGAAAATTTGACTCTACAAGTTGACCTTCTCCTCTTGTGAGCTTCAACCTTGAAGCATAAGAAAAAAAAACACTTGCAAACAATCAAACCTTCAAAAACCTGGCTCTGATACCACCTTGCTTGGGTAATAGGATAAAGTTACAAACACATAAAACTTAATGAGATTTTACTTAATAATGAAAAACATAAAGAGACTTAACATCCATCAAAGTAAACATATTAACAAAACAAAATGATAAAGGAGTTCACCCCTCTCTTGGGTGATTCAAGGGATCAAAATATGCTCAAAAATCAAAGTGCTCAGAATCGTTTCAAAACAGACATGTGCGTAGGTTTCATCCTCACAATCCCAGTGCAACTTGAACGGGTTAAAACAGACGTCGTATGAGTGAGATATCGTGTTCTGTCCACTTTTCCAAACAAAAAAAAAATTGCTAACTATACAGTCCATACAATGTCAACGTGGCATGTTTGTACTGACACGTGGCATGGTGATTCGGATTGTTGACTAGGCAAAGGTGCTGAAATGGCATGGTTGTACCACTGATGTGGCAGATAATCATACTGATACATGGAAGGAGGTCATATTGACATGTGGTAGTTGATGACGTGGCATAGGTTGACATGGGATGATCGTATAGGACACATTTCATATGATGAGTTATCAGTTGAGGACCTATCATATGGCAACATGTGGCAAGATTGGTGGACCAATAGAATGGTTCCATGTGGCCCAGACATGGGCTTCCACATGGCACCCCATTCACATCTTAAAATTTGGTTTTGTGTTCATAGGGGTCGAACCCGCGACCTCCGGGGACAAGTGGAGCATCATGGAAGGGGTTGGGATACCAAGCCGCCCACATGGTAGTTCTTACCCATATACTTTAAACATTATATAAATTTTTACATAAAGTTTCATTGGGTGCCAAAAGGGTCGAGGCTAAGCCTTAGCCCTTGGACTATGAGCTACCATAAGAGTTGACCACAACATTGTGCGCAAGGTTTAACACACAACTGATCCAACATGCCATCACCACATGTGTGGGGATGTGTGCAATGGTTAGCTACGGGGTTCTGGCTTAAGCGCCTAGGACTTGGACACCTTGAATCCATGTGACCAACACCTTCTACCCTTGGGGGAACTAATCGCACTAACGGTGTGATCGAATGCCCGATTTAGCGATAAGGTGCATGTGCTGGGTTTTTGGCGCTAAAAATTCCCATGAGATAGGGTTAGTCGGTCTGGGTGTGTTTTAGTGAGCATAGACAACAAAGAATTGGGAAAAAATTCTAGGGAGTGATTTCAACTCAGTTTTTGGCCAAACCAGGTGCAGGAAGAGCCCAAATAGGGGTTATGGACGTTCTGGATCCATTGAAGCAATCCATTTCTCATTCTGATCATTGTAAAGTATTGATTTTGACACTTTAAGAATTAATGAAAAATATCCATTGGAAGTTGGATGAGGAGATGTAGCCCAAGAGAGGGGTGAACTCCTTTATCATTTTTTTGTGTTAATGTGTGTATTTTGATGGTTGTTTATGAATGTTTATTCTTCTCAAGATTAATTAAAAAGATCATTATCTTTATGTGTTTATAACTTGATCCTATTACGCAAGCACATACCATTTCACTTGCAATTTTAAAAAGATTCAAGCCTTTACATTTTTAGATCAAGTTGGTATAAAAGCATAGGTTTTTGAAGGTTTGATTGTTTTCAAGTGTTTGTTATTTAGGTTGAAGATCACAAGTGGAGAAGGTAAACTTGTAGAGACAAGTTCTCAACTGTCAAGAAGGAGAACTACATAATCACCTCAATATTCAAGGATATATTCACCAAGTATGGTTCATGAGGAGATTCATGAAACTCTTCCTTCAGAGGATGAAACCTTCAGAAAATATTTCTATGATATGACAGAGATGGTGAACATTTTATTTGAAGAAAGAAATGCAATACTACAAGGTGAAATCTCAAACCCTCCAAAGGGTAATGGAGAAAGTGGTGATAAAAATCCAAAGGGAAATGGAGGGAATGGTGATTCTCCACCTCCTTAACCTCCATCTTCCACCTCTTCTACCATTTCAAAACCACCTCCAAATTTTCCAAAATAACATGGTAAAAATCCTCTACAGACTCCTTTGCTTAAGATTTATATTAAGTTTGAATTTCCTATGTACAATGGAGAGGCAACTGTTGAGAAATTGGATAATTGGATTTGTCATATTGAAGTGTATTGTAGGATACAAAGGATCAAAGATGATGAAACTAAGATTCGACTTACTTATCTAAGATTGGACAGTTCAACACTCATTTGGTGGGAAGCCAAAACTCAAGAGGACATGAAGAAACATGGTAAAGTTTTATTCTCTTGGAATGATTTTATTGTTGCACTTAAAAGACAATTCCATCCATTAACATACATGAAAAATGCTATTATGGATTGGCAAAAATTTAGACAAACTAAATGGCAAAGTGTTCAAATCTACACTCAAGAATTTATAAGAAGAGATTTGATTTTGGTTATAGATTTGTATTCTCAAGAAACTTTACTCAAATATGTTTGAGGATTGCATAGCTACTCGAGGCACACAATACTTATGGTTAACCCTACAAGTCTAGATGAAGTTTTTGTACTAGAAACTCATTTGGAAGCAAGAGGGAGGAATGAATCTCAAGGGGCTAGTAAGAAACCTTTTGTTCATGGAGACAAAGGAAAGAAAATTTTAAGGGAAATGGAAGAAAGATTGCTTCATTCAAGAAAGAGGGAGAGAAGCTCACATGTAAACATTGTTCAAAAGATGGCCATAATGAAAACCATTGTTGGAAAATTCATCCTCAAAAGAGACCCAAAAATTTCATCCATAAGGGGAAACCAAAGACTACTGCAACCGTACAACATGATTTAGGTTCTGATTTGGGTGATGAAACAAACATTGCAGCCATGCGTTTTTAAGGTAAGGATTCTATTGCAAGTACTAGTTCTTCAAGTAGTAGTAGCCTCAATGAAACTCAACATGAAAAAGAAAGCATAGAGATTTTCCACATAAGGGTGATTTCAAAGCATACCAAGATAGATACTCATTTTTATACTGGATCTCAACCAAACCTCATATCTGAAGACACTATCAAGAAACTCAAATTGGAAACTAATCCACATCCTAAACCATAACCTCTAGTATGGATATGTGACAATGCAAAATTGCATGTGACAAGAAGGTGTAAACTTAGGTTTTCCATCACTGCAAATTTTATAGATGAGGTAGAGCTTGGTGTTATTCCTTTGGATATATGTGGTATTGTGTTGGGAATCCCGTACTTATATGATAGGATAACCATATTTCATCATCATGAGAACAAGTATCATTTTTTTTAAATGGAGTTTAGTACATTGTTAGAGAACATACAAAGAAGTTGAATTTGTCACTTGTAAATGTTGGACAAATGAAGAGATTAATCAATGCTAGTAATAATTTTGTCCTCTTGATGATCAAACCCAAAGAAAATGTTGCAAAAGAAGCTTTGCAAGGTTGCGATTCAAATTTGAAATCTGATTTATATGAGGTTGTTAACCAATATGATGAGATGTTTCAAGAACCAAAGGGATTGCCTCCAAAAAGGGATATCGAACATGAGATACAATTGCAACAATATTGTCCTCTTCCAAACATTGGTATGTACATGATGTCAGTCATGGAGAATTCTTAAATTAAAAAACAAATCCAAGAGTTTCTTGACATAGGGGTCATCATGCCAAGCACATCGCCAGGTGGCTCACAAATTGTTTTAGTTATAAATAAAGATGGTACATGGCACATGTTGTTATGAGGAAAATATCTCTATGGCTAGGGTGAACCACAACAGATGGAAATGAATGCAGAAATCAAATTTATCTCAACAACATGCTATAGAAACCATGTGTAAGAAAGACAAGAAAGATACCTACCTTGTCCATATGTTCGATGATGTCCACCATTGAGAACTTTGACCCAAAGCTATATACCTGCAACAAGTTCTCAACAAACAAGAAAAAACAAGCATATGGTGGCAATATAAAAGGCTTAGCACATTTGATAGCATAATCCATAAATATACATAACAAATACACCCATGGATAATAATACATATATTTTCAAGATATCAATTGGACGAGAAAGGAGTATTTCTATTAATAAATGATCAGTAGAAGTGAAAATATTATAGACTTTCATGTCAGCATGGTTCAGAACCAAGAAACCGAGTTCCTTCCAACTGGGCCTCCACCACTTCAATCCTCCACCAAAGGAAAGCTCATATAAGGGAGACAAAGAGGTTCTCTATCAATAAGGGAAGATATTGGGGGTTGAACATTGTGTTCAGACTTAAAGGACAAAGGGATGCAAACTCAATATGAAGTAAATAATTTCTCGAGAGTAACTTTGCTCTCAAAGTTGAATTCTCTCCCTCTTTTCCACAGCTCGGAATTGGCTTCTTTATAGCCTTCAAAATGAAATTAAAAGGTCAAGTCAGAATGTTTCTAGTATATGGAAGGCCAAGGATGATGTATACCCCCTGCCCTCGGGCCGAGATCCACACAGGATCTTCACTAAAAAAACACCAAGGGTTAATCCAACCCTTTGTTTAAGCCACAAAGGACTTCGGGTTTCGGGGGTTGGAGAGTCCCAATGTATTTCCACAGCTCTCGGAAAATGCCGAAATGTGAAATGTCAATGAAGGTTGACATCTCCAACGTGACAAGAACATGCCACCTATTACCCACTACTTTCATCTTTCAGGACTTTGAGCGAATAGCCAACATTCATTCCTCTTCCATTATGATTCCCCAAACTCTGAAATGCCGGAATGCCGAAATCCCACACCAAAGGCACGCTGCATTTTGTGACTTCAAGACTTTCAATGCAAAGGGTCCCAGTTCCTTGTCATTGGAATTTCCGGTATGTCGAACCCTGAATTACCAAAATTCTGAAATTCCACACCTAATAGTCCCTTTCACGATCCGGGAATTTGAGTGGCCAAGGATTTTGGCCTGCACTCCAAACTTATGGATCCTGAATCCCCAAAATGATCTAACAGCTCAAACAAACCACGATCAACAATCCACATTGATTCTTGCTATCAGGGTGGTGGGTTCGTCCAACTCCTAACCACCTTACAGCTCCTCCAGATCCTACGGCCCTCACGATTTCGCTAGTTCTCCATGGAGAATTATGACCACCAAATGCACTCCTCAATGGCTTCTATCCACACGGCTCAGTGTTCTCCCTCCTGAACTTAACTTCTATGAGACGATTTCAATCTTCATCTCCTTTTGAGAACTTCAAAGGTTAAATCCCTCTTGAGCTTTCACTTGCTAACTCAAGCTTCCCAAAAGGATCCCTGCTCTCACTCCTTGCGGAAAACCTTCAAATAACCTCTGGTTATTTGAGTCTCTGACCCTGTGCACTCTTTGCAATAATGATCCTTCAACCTTCCTTCTAGATTTATAAAATCCAAGGCTTCAACTGGCCTGCGCACACCTTGCATGGATCTGTGCTTCACCTGCACTTCAGCTAGTATGAGAAAAATGGTATCTATCCTAATATTTCTGAGATAAAACTCAAACCCTCATCAACGCCCACCTTGCAAACGTTCACTGCACTCCTTGCAGGAATTCTCAGGAAGAGAAACAATTGAAACTCATTCTTAGCCTCTCTCAGACTTCATACATTCAACATGAAATCACACATAACACAACATTGAAACAAATGCATAACAAAGAAACAAATCAACTGTAAACATACCATTCAACAAATGTAAACAGTAAGCATCATAACACCATGAAAGTTGAGTCAAAGCTTCATATATTAACTTAAGTGCTCCTGTACATGTGTTCTTTCTTCAGTGAAAACTTGAATGGAGTGAAGATTAAGTACTCCACATATGACAAAGAATTCTATGTCGTCATACAAGCATTGAAGAAATGGAGACACTATTTGGTTCCCAAGGAGTTTGTTTTATACAGTGATAATCACGCTTTGCAATTCGTGACTCGACAGGAGAAGTTGAACCAAAAACATGCTAAATGGGTTGAATTCATGTAGAATTTTACTTTTGAGATTAAGCATATTTCTGGAACTGCTAACAAAGTTGTTGATGCTTTGAGAAGGAAATGTTTGCTTATGCAAAAATTTAGAGTCAAGACTTTGGGTTTTGATAACCTCAAAGAAATGTACAGGGATGACCCAGATTTTAAAGAGGCATATGAAGCATCTGAGAATCCAATTCTTAGGGAAAAAAGCCAATGGACTGAATACATGATCCAGGATGGATTATTGTTCAGGGGAAATCGGCTATGTATTCTGAAATGCTCCATGAGGGAGAATTTGCTAAAGGAAAAACACAGTGGAGGATTGGTCAGACATTTCGGTCATGAAAAGATGTTCTCAAAGTTGAATGGCTCATATTTTTGGCTAGGGATGAGGACAGATGTTAAGAAGTTTGTGGACAGGTGCAGAATTTGTCAGCACACGAAAGGAAAAAGGCAGAACACAGGGTTATACCAACCATTACCCATACCTGAAAGGTTGTGGGACACAGTGAGCATAGATTTCATATTGGGACTGCCAAGGACATGGAGAGGATATGATTCGATATTTTTGGTAGTCGATAGATTTTCAAAAATGGCACATTTCATACCATGCCAGAATACCAGTGACACAACTCATATTGCGAACCTATTTTTCAAGGAAGTCGTTAGACTTCACGGCTTGCCAAAGAGTATCATTTCTGATCAAGATACCAAGTTCATAGGGAATTTCTGGAGGACCTTATGGAAGAATTTGGGGACAAGTTTGTCTTTTATCTCAGCATATCATCCTCAGATGGATGGACAAATAGGGGTCATAAACAGAATATTGGGAGATTTGTTAAGAAGATTAGTGACTGAACACCACAGTCAATGGGATCACATTCTGCCACAGGTGGAATTCACTTACAATGATTCACTCAATAGAAGCACAGGGCAGAGTCCATTCCAGATTGTATATGGAACGCAACCAAGGGGAGTTTCTGAATTGAAAAATTCAGAAAAAAATGAATTCAGGAGTGCTAGTGCAGAGGAATTTGCAAAAGGAATGAAGGAGCTTCACAATCGAGTTAAGGAGCAATTGCAGAGTTCAAGTCAAGAATACAAGCGGAGAGCAGATCAACACAGGCGAGAACTTCAATTTGAATTTGGTGATTTGATTCTTGCACATCTGAGGAAGGAGAGGTTCCCAAGGGGAATGTATAATAATATGAAGATGAAAAATATTGGACCGTGCAAGGTCATAAGGAAATTTGGGGCAAACACGTATGAGATTGAATTACCCGATGGGGTTAGAATCTCACCGATATTCAATTTTGCAGATTTGTAGCCTTACAGAGCTGAAGAAATGGGAGAAGAGGAGGAATAGAAGAAATTCAATGGACAAAAAAAATGCATGTAGATGTAGAGCCACAGATGGAAAGCATAGTTGACAAAAGGGTTAGTAAAAAGACTAGGAGAAAAGAGTATTTTGAATACTTGGTCAAATGGAAGGGACATCCAGTTGAATATGCCAGTTGGGAGGATGAAGCAACAATTCATAGGCATGGACAGACCATGCAAGAGCTCATGAACATAAGTTCATGAAAATTTTCAAGCGAGGGAGTATGATGCAGGAGCATCGTAAGCAGCGAGCCAATCAAGCAATGTAAAATCAAAAGACAGCTGGAAAAGCACCAGTGCACATTTTGAATTTTTTTGAGATTAATGAATGGGCATTAATGTAATAGTTAAGGGAAGCATAATTACACTTATGTCTATATGTTGTGAATAGATCTTGATCATTGCTCTCATCTATAGTATGTAAAGGCATTTATGCGTAATGAATGCAAGTAAGTAGATTTAACTTAATAGATTAGATAGTTTAAAAGCATAGGAGGGAAAATAGATATAGACACCCTCACCCTTGTATCATTGTAACTTGGGATGATCATTCAGAATTCATAAGCTATAGAGCTGTAGCAGAGAGCTATAGAGAAGAACCCATGTACAAGAGCACTTGAGTTAATATATGAATCTTTGACTCAACTTTCATGGTGTTATGATGCTTATTATTTACATTTGTTGAATGGTATGTTTACAATTGATTTGTTTCTCTGTTATGCATTTGTT